>JAAQRM010000508.1:0-66307 GCA_013396095.1 Fusarium sp. NRRL 52700
AAATATATATATATATATATATATATATATCTTATTAATTATATACTTAGAAATATTTATAATCTTATAGATTTAAGTTATAGTTTTTATTTCCTTAGAAAAGGCTTTTAATATTATTACTAATACCTAGGTTATAATATCTCTTAATAGTATTATCTTTTTAATATAAAGAGAAAAAAAATAATATAAAAATTACTTAAGGAAGATTACTAATAAATTTACTAGGGAGACCCTATTAGGGTTTATAAGGGTGGTTGCTGATCCCTCTTGGCAGGCAAGAACTTTTCGCGGCTACCTCCGTATACTTTCTAACTTACACACGTCCCCTAACCCCAGCACCCCACCGCGGACATATCTTCCGGTGCCCCACCAACCTTTCCAGCCCACTCTCAGCCAAGTACCTAGGAGTTAGTAAACATAACTGCTATACGACAGGATAGGCATGAGGTAATGCAACTATTACAGTTCTCGGGTGCGCCAGAGAGCTAATATGTAATGGTTTCGGGGGCTATGTGTGCTATGTCGCTCCCTTTGGCGCTGACATCTTGATCTGGCCATAGGCGGAACCCCTACCTTACCTCTCCGTAGTAGTGTGGAAATCAGATAGATATCCATAAGAATAAAAGCTGAATACTTCCCAGCCGCTTGCCTTTACACACAAAAAGACTTTCACTCGCTTGGAGCCCAGGTATGGTTCAATGCCGACTATGTCCGTTATCCAGGGCCTTGAACCTCTTGCTCTTGAGGTATTATGGTATGTTTGGTGATCCAGTGAGCCTTCCATGATCATCTCGGGTAAAGTCTGCCTAGGGATAGCTTAAGGTAATGTATATCATACCAGCTTTTCGAATGATAGGCCGGAGCAACAGACACCTCATCTTACCTCGTCTCCCTCAACACATTCTCCCACGGCTAAGCTGCCTGACATTGTGCTGAGCGCATATGTCCATGTATGTGGCTTTCGGCCATCTACTTATACTGGGCACATAACTTCCAGTCAATTGATCAATTCAAACAATCGTGATTCCTTTGACCCCTTTTTGACTCAAAGTGTGGTCATCTCCCTGGTTTGGCAGGTAAATTGCCGTGTTGTTTGTTGCACGGACATTCCTCAGTGCCCGTTATGTCATGAGACATCCATCGCTGTCCTGGACACTCAAGTGCTGTGATTGCAGGCAACTCAGGTTGTGGCACGCATCGTTACGCCTAGGCGACACCAGTTCCTTCAGCATATTCGATGTGGCCGGGTGTGTCTTGATACAGCTCCAGGGATGTGGTAAGATGGATCCATGTCAAGTTCGTGAATCAATACGGCTTGACTGGGCATATTCCGGACCATTGACTGGAAGGCATGATTTAAAAAAAAAAAAAAAATTTTGATTGTAGTCCATCCATGGCATGGAGACCAAATATTGGTTTGCTGTCAATGCTGGATAGTGGATACTAAGAATCACAACCGATTACCAGGGGCAAACCCGCACGGCGCTAGTAACAAAATCCCAAGGGCTCGCCTACCCCTTTCCTTTGGGCGAGTGGCCGGCCTTCTGCAATATATTGAACTGCCTCAGGTAAGAAGCCAGGGCTGTCTATAACAAGCATGTTCGGGAGCAGACCTATGGCCTCCACAGTCGATTCAGAATTGCACCAGAAAGAAAAATGCTGGGCATGCATTTCCCTCGCTGACGTTCCGCCGTCTATGGTTCAGAAAGCCGGTGCTGGCGGTGGCTGGTTCGTAATTAGTCGTGATCATGGGCATACCTACTAAGTAGGTACTTAGGCTAGTAGTTATCTTGTACTGGTCTTCTCCTTCTGTGTGCATTCTGAGATACAGAACGAGGCCTCGTTCATCAACTGACGATGACAACCCCTGTGGCCCATTTTGTTCAAGGCTTGCATTGTTTCGGCGTTTGCTAGGTAGGTAGTGACGAACAAAATCCACCTGCTTATGTAGGCTCCTAGGGAGGAGACCACTTCCTCCCATCAGAAATCTTGGTATGTATCGTTGAAACTGTCTTGATATGACAAGCACCATATCGAAATGGTGCAACATGGACGGTCTTTCCCCTTCCTCAAGAGCCACATTATTGAAGGGGGTAGAGATAGATACAAGCACCGACTAGCGACCCAGTTAAATCCACTTAGAAGAAAGAAAGGCATTGGAATTGTGACTCTGATTTTGCTGGTTAACAGCCAATAACTGCCTCGCCGGCGACTGCCCTGCATCGTGCCGATATCACTGGAAGGACTTCAACCACTGAACAAGTGTGTAGTTACCAGGATTTCTCCGAACAAAGGTATCCCAGTTCTGTGATGCTGCCACTTGGCACAGATAGAAAACAACAAATGCGCCTAAAAGGGGAACTACGAGGCGGAAGGTGTTGAGCGTGCAAGAACGCCCAAGGTTCGGGGGCGAGGTAAGGTAATCGTTGGAATACATAGTAGTACCTACGGTTATCCAGGTCAGGGATATTAGGTATACATATGTACATGGTGTGTGTCCTCTTCTCCGTGGTGCCGTGCATGGATACCTGGTCATGTAGAAACATGTACCTACTTGCTTAGCACCAAAGCCAAGACATGGCACCCGTCCTGTTGGCTGTTCCCCAGGTTTTGTCGCTTTTGCCCTTGCTAAGTTGTTGGCTTGTTATGTCGTCGTCTCACAGGCTGGCTCGCCCTGTCAATGCCGTTCGCTGATAATGTACATATGTATTGACGGCGTCGGTATCGTGCAATGACATTGGCGCCCTTGTCTGCCCCGGCTTTGGTTGGAACCTGGGTTGGTATTCATTCAAATCAGGCTCAGGTTGGGTTGTGAGATGAGGTACCCGGACTGCGTTGATAATACGATACGGTACTTCACTAATCTCTTCCCATCCCTATTGTTTTCCACCGTGCCTAGCAATAACCCTCTCCTTTATAAACTGGTCGTCCGCCCTCTTCCCCGGATTGTCCTTTTCCTATATCTTACCTACCTGACTTAACCTCACTTGGGTAACTATCTGAAAAGCCTAAACTAATTTTTCATCGCCTCAGCCTTGACCCTGTTTGCTTTGCATACACGCAAGATCTTTCAGTTGTTTTCACTTGGACCTTGAAAGTCTTGGTCTCATCTTGACAACAGCAACCATTAGCCGATATCCTAGCTGCTGAGATACCCCTTCCGTGGCGACCTCGAAACCTCAGGTCGACGCAGATAATTTGAAGAAGGAAGAAGAAAAAGAAGTATTGCTTTCAGTATACGCTCGAGCCTAAGGATACAATATCCGGACCTCACGTGTATCACAAAGTCATACTGGAGCTAGCTCCATCACATATCCACAGTTTACGCAAGCCGCTCTGCTTCTATTCTTGTATGTACTGTATCTGACTTCTTAAGACAGCTTCGCCCACATCTTCGGATCTTCTTCCAACATCGCATTCACTCAGAAACCCGACTCTGTTTTCGTCTTCTAAAGCCAAAAACAAAAATGCCTGGTCAAGACTCGCCCTCAATGCCTCGCAACATGAGAGTCGTCACTTCGCAAGACCTCCTCTATACCAATATCACTGCTACTTTTTCCACCAAAACGAACCGGCCCTCAACTCCAGTCCATCATATCCAAGAGGATGACTATACCGTACCTGCTCCTCCCCCACCTAGTCCTGTTAGCTTTAGGCCTGAACATTGGACCACGTCTGGCCGCCGTTGAGCTGCGAGCTTCTAGCTGCCCGGGGAAACTTAAATGGCTCTGGCAAAGCCTCGCTACCCATGTATCCCGTTCATACTTAGAATCGGGCCAGGAAATCATGCTTCTGTTATGCCCTCCGAGAATGTTTTATTGCTTTGCTATTTACTCTCCCGGCGTTATCGCGATATCTTATTAGTGCGCTCCGGAGTCTGGGTACAAACCGAATAATGAGTGCGAAGTGTTTTTTTTTATGTAAACTATCATGAAGACTATGTGTGGACATTGGACCACGGTGCATTTACTTGATCCAAGGAGCAAGCAAAACGCTTTATAGCTAAGGGGCCGTTCTTCATGTCTCTTTTAAGAGATCAATCTTGTATAGCTCTCTCTTGGTTCTTCTGAAAGATATTGTTAACAAGGCTAGAGAGCTGACGATTACTGCCGCTCTTGTACTATACGAACACAATCTTTCGAGAGATGGAAATGCAATCATGTGTGCCCAAGCAATATTATGGCATTCAATACCGGCGTGCTGAGAAACAAAAAGCGCTGGTTGGTCTGCTGGCACAATATATTACACAGAAAAGTTGAGCTGCCTCCAGACTACCCCAAATACTCCAGGCATATAAGTAATTACGTGTGCTTGTCCATCAGGCTACTACATCAAAATGTACTTGACCTAGTCTTACAAAGGAACAGTTTTACTGGCAACGCCCGAGCCAGTGTCGGCGGAGCATAGCTAGGGTTGTGTACAAAGACGTTCAGTTTGCCTATGTATTAGGAGTACAGACAGACTTTGGCACTTATACCGTGTTTCGAGGTCATAGAAGCATATGGACGAAGCTTTAGGACATCTCATTCCTATAGGAATGTCATCACGGCCGTAGAAGCATAGATCAGTTGTGCCTGAGGTGCTGATTCGTATCGACACCCCGGACAGGGCACAGGTAAAAATTGCCCAAGTTTAGACAATGGGAGCCGAGATGCGAACTTGCATGTAACAGCACCCGGCCTAAGTACACGTAGCAGGTCTATAGCACATACCTACTACCTAAGTACCTACCTTAGCAGGTAGGTTCCTAGCCAAGAGAGGCCCGTGCGTCCCTTAACTTTATTCGTGAGTTTGTAGAACAGCTTTACGCGTGTGATACGCGACGACCGCGCCAGAACGCGTCTAGATCTTCGCGTTCCCCTTGACGACGGAGCACATTCCATCTTTTTGTGGATATGACTTCCACTTTCCAAGACATCACCTCTACTTTCCCAATCTTTGCAATTTCTTTTACTATAACCCCCGTGATTGGGTCTTCTCATTTGATGACCACGACTTCCTTTCTTGCAAAGATCGCTCTTGATATTTCGATCTGCTCCTTCACTTGAAACCCCTTCCTCACGTGTTTCAACTGTCACAGAAACTTGAGGATGCCTCGACCATCCAGGCGCAACCAAGCTGCACCTTCTGCTAGCCATTCCATTGCCAATTTTACCCGTGTCTTGAAAACTTGTACCCCAAACGATACTATCAAGAAAATCGTTGGCCAACCTGCATCTTCGGTAATCACTAGGAAACGAAAAGCGGCCACAGACGGAGAAGATACCCACCCGAGAACCAAGGCTCGGACTGCCTCGTTCGCACCCAGTAGTGACGACGAACTTGTTACGCTCATAAACCCCGAGTCAAGGAACAAGGAACTGGTTGCGAACCGGGTTGAGAAGAATGTACCAAAAGGGAAACGAACTGGAAAGGCAACTCCCTCGAGGGCGAGAGCTGCCCACAAGCCCATAGGGACCACACCTCTTTATGAGAGCAAGAGGCAAGGGAAGACAGTGCAAACCAAACTCGACAATGTGTTCAAAGCGCTGCGCAAGCATACGGTCGACAAGGACGCACTCCCTCCCCATCTTACTGAGCTCGTTGACATACACCGGTCGTTTGTCAAGACAATTATGATCCAGTTTGCTCATAACGGCAACAATTCACCTATCGATATACGCACACTTGCGCCACACATTTCTCAGTCGTGGGGTAAACGCCAGGTCACTATCGAGGATATCCGACGATGCATCGCTATACAAACTTCGACAAAAACCAACACTCGTTCACCATTCATGATTACCGACTATGGCCGGGGAAAGATTTGTGTTGAGCGCTCTTCTATCGACATGGCATCGATCCATGAAGAGCGTTTGCTGAAACAATTCGAGAACAATTTGAGAGCATTAGGCACCGAACGCCGCGCCGATGAAATGGACATTGACCTTCCGTTGGACAACCTCTCGCTGAAAGAGCTTCCCCAAGTGGAAATAAAGAACATGGACAACAGAACGACTGCGAATCCAGTTCTCAACAAAGGACAGCGTGCGTTGTCAGAGCTCAAGATTGGCATCGTGGCAAAGCAGCATGAGAAGGCAGCAAGGCAAAACGCGACATCCAACAGCCCCCTCCTAAACGCAGACGGCACAAAGATGAGCCTGCTTGATCGATTACGATTAAAACAATTAGCTAAAGCCAACGGACCCCTTCCTCCTTCTGGGCCCGAGCTTCAGCGACGTGCGGCCCTCAACCGCGTGGGTGATGTTGCAGCAACCATTTCAATGCTGAGCCTATCCAATCCAATGTCCCTACCACGGCAGGCTTTTACGATGGCAGTTATACTTGAGAAGCTCAGAGACTCTCTCCGGGTCCCGGTATCCAAGGAGGAGGGGGCAGCTTGCGTGCGTTTGATTGCCAGCGAAGTCGCCCCGGAGTGGCTTCGAGTTGTTACGATCGGAGGCAGAGAAAACGTGGTGGTGCAGCGTAGCAGCCAACCCGTCGATAGAGTACTACAGAATCGTGTACAGAAGTTGTTGGCCTAGGAAGAATGACAGAGTAACTGTGGGACGCATGTTTAGATGCGAGAGTACCCTAGGAAGGCATGGCTTTTCGGTGAGACTTCTGGGCAAGCATATACACAAGCATTGGGAGGAGTTGGCGTTCTAGCATCTGATTCTATGACAGAACTTGTATTACAACTTGGTATTTGCTTGTAGGCGCTGTAATAAGAAACAAGATTAAACAGAGATCTGACCCGCTAAACTCATTAACCAGATTTTTGCATCTACCTACCTATCCGTATGTTGGAATTATTTAGTTGTCATTCCGGAATGCCTGAACGGTGCCCCCGAACAAAAAGTGTATTCATAATGGCCCGTATCGGAAGCACCATTCCGACCAGGAAGATCAGCGCCGATGTCCGGGTTATTCCCAACACGACCCGAAATTCAGCGTAAGAAACTGTGCCGGAATGCACTCCGAATTCTTGAACAGTCACTTACCGATATCTCTAGCCCTGGGGGCTCGAAGGGGCGCGTTCCGTCCGTTTGGTCATGTATGTCGGCGTTCGGTAATGGAGCTGATCGTGAATAGATGCGATGTGGACATTACAGACACATCAGGGACTATGTAGTCTATGCATTAATGTGATCGATCACTTGATGGTCAAGAGTAATGAAGAAGTGGAGAGGGGATGATCCCATGTATAGTACAGCTTTTAAGGTAGGATGTACTAATCGACGGCTCTCAGGGACGAAGTCTGCATGTTTCTTGTGTGGAGCTCTCGTGTGCTAATAGTTATGCCTTGTACCTGCTGGTCTTTTTTTCCCATTTGCTTTATTACTCTGACTTCCTATGGTTCTAGGAAATATCGAGTTGTTTGATCGTTTTTCAGTTGAAGCGGGCATGTAAACCTACATTCTTTCCGGAAACCCAAATCAAACATTTTAGAGCCCGCTGACTCCTATGCCGAAGACATTGCATGATTCACAGGACGAAATCTCATCATCTGCCATGAGCGAGGAAGAAGCTTTTCCACAGACTGCAGTCCGAGACCTAAGCCAAGTCGCTGTCAACCGCACAATATCACACATATCTGGCCACGATGCGTTCGAGCCGGCTGCCACCATCACTGCGTCAGATGGCAATGTGCCTTACCGCGAGGCAGGTGATGAGATCTTTGACAAATTTTCCTCAAGACGAAAAGTTGCTATCGTGGCCCTTCTTTCGTTTGGGGCGTTCTTATCGCCAATATCGAGCACTTCGGTGTTAGCGGCGACACCAGAGGTTGCGAAGACTTTCAACAGTACGGGAAGCATTATACATCTTAGTAACGCAGCGTATATGATTGTCATGGCATTATCACCTTTGTTCTTGGGGCCCATGAGCCAAGTTTATGGAAGGCGGAGTGTAAGTGCTTGTGGCGAGCCTCAGCTGGTGCTCTGGCCGGAACCAGGAGTCAACTCGCTTCCCGAATTTTGACGCAGTGCCCATAAGAGCAGGAGAAATACTAACATTTCCACAGGCAGCCTTGTCCTCTTCAACTGTTTTCTTCTTACTCAGCCTGGCCACTGCATTGGCTCCTGACCTCACCTCGTTTATTGTTTTTCGGGCAGCTTCGGCGTTTGGGGGAACAGCTTTCACTCTCATCGGCCCAGCATGCATTGGGTAAGTTGCCAGGCTTTCCATTCTTCTACTTATAAACTGTCTCATGTCCTAGGATGGATCCCGGGTCAGAGGTAAGACAGTCAACCATCTTATTGGTGACCGCATGAATAACCTCTCAGTATTCATACTCTGAGCAATTTCTCGGCGGCATTATCGTAACATATTCGTCCTGGTTGAGTATTTTTTGGCTTCAGACAGGACTGGCGGCTACCGGGGTACTCGGCGTGTACTTTGTAGTATGCGAAACAGCTCTTCACCTCAAGATCAACGATCTGAAAAGCCTCTCAGGCACGAAAAGGACACTGAAGGTTCTCGACATGATCAGCCCGATGCGGGTCTTGCGACTATTTCGATTCTTCAATATTGCACTGGTGGCTTGTAGTAGTGCATCCTTAACCTGGAACATGTACAGCCTCTTGACACCGGTCCGTTATGTTTTGAATCCCCGCTTCAAGCTCGACTCGCCGTTGCTGTCGGGTCTGTTCTACCTGGCGCCCGGCTTCGGTTACCTGGTAGGGACTTTCGGAGGGGGGCACTGGGCGGACATGATGGCCAAGCGATGGATCAAGAAACGTGGAGGTGTCCATATACCAGAAGATCGGCTTCGATCCACCTTGCCTTTCATGGGCGCAGTTATGCCGGGAAGCATGCTGGTATATGGCTGGACTGTAGACAGGGAGGTTGGAGGTATTCCGGTGCCTGTTATCGCTATGTTTGTACAGGGTGTGGCGCAATTATTTTGCTTTCCCTCGTACAACACTTGCTGTCTCGATGTCATGCCTGGTCATGGGGCAGAGGTGGCTGCAACCAACTTTTTCGCAAGATGTCTGGTTGGATGCGTTGCTTCAGCTGTAGTTCTACCAGCAGTCGAAGCTGTCGGCATTGGATGGTTTTCGACCATCTCAGCAGCGTATTTGATAGTTTCAGCTCTGGCGACCATGGCTGCAATTCAATGGGGGAAAGGCTGGCGGGAGAGAACTCAAGCAAGGCTAGAGGGCCCTAAGTTAGATGAAAACGAGGCCAAAGCCGACCATCATATGGACATAGATCGATCCAAAAGCGCTCACATATTGCTTGACAGGAGTCGTCCAGCACAGCAGAGCCGAAACATAGACCGTGAGACTTGATTCTTGCAAAGGAACGAGGCTAGATAGAGATAGCTTCTGGAGACATCATTGATCAGACGTAGGCGCAAGCAGTACCAAGGAAAATGAGACTGAACGATCAACATTTTGAGTAGAATTGAGAATCTAACAGGGGGCATATAGAAGTGAAGTGGTAAGGTTGTTTGTTCCGCGGGCCTTTATTTTCCTACAAATAGTGCTGCCACTTCAGATGAACTACGTAGTCGAAAATAAAGGACGACAACACGATGCACCCATCAACCATCACATGCGATAGATACAATCAATATATTTATGATTTAATGTATCATGGGAGAAATACCAAAGTTTGTTTTCCATCCCAGCCTTATGCAGATGGGAACCGAAGATCCTGGGGGCTAACAATAACTCAGCCTTATAATATTTTCTCCATTGCTACTGTTACACTATGGGGCCTGTGATTACCACTAACTACCTATTGCCCATTTGCTAAAAGACGTGGCCAATCGATAACTGTGCCAGAGCAAGCCATGTTGTTTGGCGGCATCATCGAAGTGGGAAGGGTGCAGTGGATAGAAATGTATGGACATGCGAAGTGTAGCAGAAAGATAATGCAACCTTAACATTAGGCTTAGTGTTAGGCTTACCATAGGCTTATATGCTCGTTGTTTCCTTTGAATTCAAGGTTACACAGTACTACCTTGGCCTCAACGTCTTGACCTGTTAGCCTGCACGATACGATATGAGACAATAGGGTTGGGGGGGTTATGATACATGAACACCGCTTTTGCAAAAAGCAAGAATACCTGTTCTTTCATGTCGAGTTCCTGCGTGCAACGCAACGCAGCATGTCGGGCAAGCTACCTTACACTAGTGTTGACCTCTATTTGGTGAGATTTTGAGGGATTCCGGCCCGCAAGTCAATCTCAACCCCAGTTGAGTTAAGCGGTTGAGATGAGAAATTCTTAGCTCAAGACGCCAAAATAAGATGATAACGATGCAGGGCTGGTCAATTGCCGCGTGGTGACTGGTCAAGACCAGCTTTTCCAACTTGGCCTTACCGCGAGACCCGCCCTATTTGAAATGACCTTGCATAGCTTTGGAGATTGGATTCTCACAACGACTGCCTCTAGTATTGATTGGGATTGGGGACTTTAGGAAATGACCACAACCCTCAGGTAGCGATAAACTTGCTAATTGCCAAGGAATAATGTTGATCAGAAAATGGCGGTCCCTCTTTTGATGTAAGTCAAACGCTCGCTTAAGAATACGAAGACATCGGATCTCAAACATCAAGCATATCCAAGTTAATAAAGAAACATAGTGGATACGATTTTATACTTTTGCAATGACATCGGCACAACCTCAAGTAGACTCGGGAAACCCCCCACACCATGGTCAGTAGTACATACAATCCCCAGTCAGCAAGCCCGCCCTGTGGCAGCATAATCGCCAGCAAGACGTTACACGGACGAAACACGAGAACGGGGACATATGTGAAGGGTCTCCGTCATGGAGCATGAACCACAGTGATAATTACCACGTTGCGTAGTGCATCTCCAACAATAGAACATGCTGAGTCACGGGCGTTTCCGACGGTTCTCTTCATACCCACAGCAATGTATGTACATTATGTACGCACAATGATGACAGACAAAAGAGTACATCGTAGTGAACGATGAGCTAATTAACAAGTCAGCGATTTGCAACGCCTTGGTTACTCCGTCAGCAGCAAGGACCTGATTACCTTAGGCAAGGCGATGCATGTATCTGCTCGCCCCTTGCACGCACTAAAACGCCCAGTTGGTGACTTCGTGTCAGCAAGTGAGCAGCCTAGGCAGCCCTTGGCAATCTACGGAGAACTGCTGCTGGCTTTGGTCCATCTGGGATAGCATGTACTGTTTATTGTTGTCAACTTGCCTCGCCAGCCCCCTACCACTAAACTTCATTTGGAGGTAGCACCTGTGGCGTTGGTGAATTCTCGCGATGCAACCATACCTAGCTAAAAGCTTGGCCAAGAAGACAGTTCAAACTTCAACGGTCATGGATCCCTGCCTCTACTGAATCGCAGAGCAGTTTGGTTGAGAATGAGTGAACTCGCCGTTGCTCTACATTAAAGACAATTAACCACGACAGACTAGATGGCCAATCGTGAGATTCTGTAAAATCAGACCGGTACGCTGGCTGACCCTGAAAAAGACCGACAGTGGGGGTCAGGTTGCTATTCTCAGATTGTTGTTGGCGTTGACATTGTCTTGGATCGGATCGGCATACAAGGCTTCGCAACCAACGTTACAGAATGAAGCAGTGTGCATCAATCTCCAACAGTTTTATTTGATACAATTCTCCGTTATGATGTCCACAGTCATAGTAAACCATTTGACACCCGTGGAAAAGAAATAGTTAGAGTAGGCAAGGACGCGTGGCGGGAGGACCCTGGCCCATCGTTTGTCCCTAACTATAAGCCTAGGTATCCTTTGACTGGATGGAAGGGGGCGTGGCTGGGAGAGAGAATCGGGGTTTGCGTAGATAAGATTCACCGACTCATGTCTTGAGTCTGATTGTTCAGCAAAAGACTCTAATAAACCGACGATGTCGGCCTATATCGCAAGAAAGGAATTGTTTCAACGGCTTGTTGTCAATTCAAAGCTAATTTACTACCGTCTAATTGGAGTGACGACTTTTCGGAAAGGGTCGAAATGAGATGCCAACAAGCATAAAAGAGGAGGGTCGCTCTCGGCACTCATTTGTCAGTGAGACATGTCTTGAGCCCATTGACTTCCAGGCTGGTCTCTAGCTGGAGATCTCAGCATAGGTAGGTACACACTGCTGACATCAGTGCGATAGGGACAGTTCCGAGTTCCATGCTCGGAGCCTCTTGCAGGACGCAAAGAGAGAGCCGCACCAGCGATGTGTTCGTCGTGATTGACAGGCGGCTGAGTCCATAATCTTGAATCAGACGCCGATCAGGAGTTGCAGGACGCGCAACCACTGCCAGAGGCAACATGGCAATGTTTGAGCTCAGAAGGTTCATGATTGACAAAGTGCGCCATAATCAGCCACGAGAGCCGCCTCTCCCTTCTCTAACAATAGGGGCGGACTGGCCCTCGCTCGGAGACCCACGGGCCCATGTTCCATGGAGCCCCCAGTGCGCGTTCTAATCTTTCTGATTGGGATGGAAGCGATAGAACGTTGCTGGGATATGGCGCAATGACAGGGGATGCAAGGCTTGGGTCAAGCAAGGATTCAAGGCTTAGCTGGATGCGATTACCATCGATTGTCCTTGACAAACCTCGTCCTGTCCTCTCGTCGCTAGAGAATACGGAACGGCTAGTGAAGCATCAGAAACCCGTCTCCAGGACAGCGGTAGCGATGGCGGCAGTAGAGCCGGCGATGGCATTGTCATGTCCACAACTCCCGCAGCCCACGGGACGTCGAGGAGGTCATTGAGGGATAGCGTGCGTACGCCTACCTGGACTAGTAACGTCCCTGTTGATTGTTTACAACGTGGAGCTACGACGGATTGGTTCCCAGGGCCATCGATAGTACTGTATGTCAGATCAGCGGAGACTTGCCAAAATCCAAATTGCTCAGCCAATTGAGTATCAGATATGCCCCGAAGGCGTTTGATTTCGATCGTTGGTTGGATATTCGAAGTTGAGAGTGTTTCTCATTGGACATCTGTCTCCACCCCCGGCAACACCGTCTGATAGAGCGTCAAGGGGAAAAGGCCTTGTCAAGGTGTTGATTCGGCAAAATCTAGGTAGGTACGAAGTAGGTACCTTTAGGTGCTGAAAGCGAGCTGGAGGAGTTGCCAGTGAACCACTTATTGCCGTTTCTGGAACTTTTGGTATTATCCACTGATCCAGTCTCTAAAGCTTGAAAGGAGCCATGTTCCAGTCCAAATTCTTCGACGTTCTCCAAATGCCTGACGTTGACCCAAGTTCCTCGGGCCCCTTGTCAGTAGCGAGACTTGGCTTTTTTTGGAAGTACAGCCTTCCCTGCAGGCCTGGTCTCGAAACTGAAGATGAAGACACCTTACATGTACTGTCAGCCATTCACTGTGCAGCGTAGGTAGATACAATTTGCACATCCCCAAATTCCCTAAGGTCTCTCTGATATTAGTGGGTTGTTTCCTTCCTCTTTCTTTTGAGCCCCGAGGATCTGACAATGGCCCTTTCTTATTAGCTCTCAGCACTGTCACCAAGAAGCACCTACTTGCGATACGTCTAACGCTGCTTTGGATGGGCGCTCTTTACATCAGCTATAAACATCCTGTTTGCAGTCGTGCGTCCCGGGCTCTCCGGGGCACAGGTGAGGTTTGACTGCCTAGGCGACGACAGCCACCACCAAATGCATGTCTAAATTAGAGAGGCCTTCAGTCAAGAAGATGGGTGCAAATAACACAGTACAAAAATGCATCTACAGTATGTATGAGATAGAAAGTGAATGACACCTACAGAACACTGTCCCTGCTCCCTAAATGAGATTCCATTAGTAGGTAGGTACCTGCTAAGCCATACCCCTTCCATTGCCCATCCTTCCCGGTCCCTTTAGCGGAGCCCCTAGGGGGCCCCATCCGTGGGTACATCCGAGCTGTACTGTGCAGTAGGTAGAGACCTGCCCTGAGTGCTTTCCTCCCTCGTACCCCTATCGCCCATTGCAAGGTCCTGGATAGCAACCCCTTGTCCCGTGTCCATAATCCCCTGTTCTCGCCTCTCCTCCCCTGGTCTGGTCTGGCTTCGCTTTTTTTTTCTCCCTCCTATCTCTTCTTCGTCAACTTCTTTTCTCTTATTCCCCCCTCCTTTCTTTTCCCCCTCGTCAACGCCTTCGCTCATCGCTCGGCCTGTTCGTCACTCTCCTGCACGCCCTCTTCTTCCAATCGCAAATTCGACAAGCACCGATCCCGTGCTGCTTCAATCGTTTGCGTCGCGCCGCGCGATTGTGCTTTTCAGCCTCACCTCCTTTGATCTCACTGCCGTCGTCTCATGACGAGGTAGTCTTTTCACCTGCTCATCCTCCGCCCTTTATCGGATAACATCTTTCGTCGACTTACCTTCCAGGATATCTCGACGACTGCCAGTCGTTACTTTCACCTGCAACCTGTTGAAATAAACCCTTCGATGTCGGCCGGCTCCACTACGACTTTCGCTCCGCATACAAGTTAATTTTCGCCATCACCTGTCTAAACCAGTAAATCTTACCATCGCACGCACCCGTTGTACAAACTCTTGCGAACCGACAACCCCTCGGCCTAAGCGTGCCAGACTCTTCAGCCTAGTATGCAGCGGCGCCATTCAGTCACCATGGCCGCCCGCAACAACAATAATTCGCGAGGCCCATCGGGCAGGAAGATCGACCCTCTTCTCCCCTATTCCATCATCTCAGAAAAAACGAAGAAACCCAGGCTTCGTATGCGATCACTTCTGGGCCCCTGCCATGCCCGAAGGGTGTTGACGTGGCTTTTTGGCGTGGCTGTGCTCATCACCCTGATCTTTGTAAAATCCCGAAGTTCTGGCTACAGTGTTGGAAAGATGAGCGGCACCAAGTCTCAGCAACCCATCGCGACCGCCACCGTCTTGAACACACACGGCGAAACTGTTGTAATGCTCACCGGTGATATGGATGGTGATGGAAAGCTCGAGACCGTTCCTGAAAACGAATATGTTACGGCTGATGAAAAGAAAGAAGTTGCTGCGCAACTTGAGAAGATGCCCTGGTTGAGATTTCCTCAGTACGTTGAACAGTCTAGTTTAATGCTTCTACTAACTATGAATTCAGCCTCGACGGCTATTTTCACGGTCTTAGGACTATTGTCAGCAAAGCCAATCTTGTTCCCGAATATCCCAATATTACTGATAAGGCTCCGATGCCGTCTCCCACTATGAGCGATCATGTGCCTAAGCCTCAGAAGTACATTCCTTACGACCATGGCAGTGAAGTCAAGACCTGCTATCTCGACTCCAAGAAGACGGTACCTGCTCCTGATCTGTATGCTTACAATGGTGTTCCCCAGCACATGCCGGATCCCGCTATCGGTTCGTACAAGCTCCTCGGACTCAGAGACGATATCTGTTTCGATCGTTTCAGTCGGTATGGACCTTACGGTCTGGGTTATAGCAGAGCCCAGGGCGGTTTAGATACTGGCTTAGACACCGAGGCTTCCGGCAACGAGCATGTTTGGGCAGAAACTGGGAAAATCAACTACATCGATGTCAACTGGGCAGATGCACAGGAAGACTGCTACAAGGCCAATAAGCATAGATTCAAGCAGGTCAACCCTGACACTCAGGAACTCTCGGAAACAAGCGACAAGAAGGGACGTATTGCTGTCGTCGTTCGAACATATACTGGCTTCAAGTGGACTGAACTAGCTGTGCTGAACTTCCGGGCGCTTATCAGCGAGCTTTCCCTACGATCAGGTGGCGAATACCAGGTTCACTTCCTGATGCAGGTGCGAAATATTGATGAGCCCATCTGGTCTGATAAGTGGACTGTACAGCGTATCATCAATGACAACGTCCCTGCTGAGTTCCGAGGCCTAGTGTCGCTCTGGAGCGAGCCTCAAATGAGACTCATGTACCCCGGACGGTTTGGCGAGACGATCGAGAACCCCAGTGGTGCCGATATTCACGGCATCTACCGCAGCGCCCACTTCCCTCTTCAAGTTTTCGCCATGCAACATCCCGAGTATGAACACTACTGGAACTGGGAGATGGATATGCGATATCTGGGCAGCTACTACGAATTCTTTGACCGCCTAGGCAAGTGGGCCAAAGAGCAGCCTCGAACCCTGCTCTGGGAGCGCAGCGCTCGCTACTATATTCCTCCCTACCATGGCACTTGGGAGAACTTTTCTCAAACTGTGCAGCATGACACTCTGGCCTCAGGTCGTGCTCCCATCTTCGGCCCGCTATCGTTCGAAGGCAAGGAACAGCTACGACATGACGAGTGGGGTCAGTCGATGATGCCCCCTTCATGCAGCTCTGATGCGCCCGATCGATCCAAATGTGGTGTTGGTGAAGAGGCTGATATTATCACTCTCAACCCACTGTTCGATACCGAGCAATCTGGCTGGGTCTTCTCAGACGATGCTACAGGTTACAAGGCTCCTCCTCCGCGACGATGCGCCATCATTACTGCATCACGTCTCAGTCGTCGTCTGCTGATGTCGATGCATGAAGAGGTTTGGCGATACCACCATACCATGTTCTCCGAGATGTTCCCTCCAACCGTTGCGCTGCATCATGGTATGAAGGGAGTGTACGCCCCACACCCAATTTTCCTCGACCGAGCCTGGTACCCTTTCAGTGAAATTGATGCAGCCTTCAATGCTGGTCGTGATCACTCGACATCCGGTCCTGGCAGTCCTTTTGACCAACTCAACGAGCATAATCACAAGGGCACCAGTTGGTACTTTAATAGCGAGTTCGCTGGTCTAATGTGGCGCCGATGGTTAGGCTACGCCCAGCTAGATGGCCGTGGCAAGCATGGAGGTCGTGCCAATGAGGGACGGGAGAGAGGTGGTAAGACAGAAGAGATGAGCGAGAACAGCAGCGGCCGGTTATGTCTGCGTGGTATGTTGGTGCATCCCATCAAGTTTGAGCATCCTTCAGAGAAACCTTGAGCCTAGGGACGCGAAACCAAGCCCCTCTTCAACCTTGTCGCCGTCATGAGCAAGGCGACGCTACATGTCCTCCCTCTACCAGCGCACACGACAGACATCACGCACATATGCATTTGCAGGAGCATCTGTACAAATATACCCACGACTACTGAATGGCAAGACATCCGATTCCTAGTACCACCATGACGATGAGGGAGATGACGCGATTTTGTATGCATCCATTTTATCCAGTTCCTTCCTTCGTCCGGCTTGCATTCCGTTTACGGACCCAGCGAACTTGTCCTAGAACCACCTAGACACTTTATTATTTGAACCTTATCATACCTTACTTATTTCTTCACTTCCAACGTTTGGGTATTCTCTCGGCCAAAGGTTTCCAGAACGTCGTCCTAATTCGCCCCCTCTCGTCTTGGCTGGGAATCATTCGAGGTTGTCTGCATCTTTCAAACCCAAAATTCACTGTTTTCAACTTGTCTGTTAATTCTCTGTTCTTTTTATTTATTCTACTTTTGTCACTCAATAAGGTGTGGCATCGTTTCTGGGTACGAGGCATCCAGGACAAAACGCGGAAGGGTTCTCCGCGCATGCTACGGGGCGTTCTGGAACGGGGGATTTTGGGAAGACAAATGTGAACATGGTGCGACCTGTATAGATTCAATCTAGTATTAGAGGTGGCAGTTTGGTGTGAAATTTTTACTGGGTTTGAAACCTTTTGGTATGATTGTTGATACTCGTAACATCGGCCAAACCTTACTTGTTCCAGTTTGGCTGGCAGTCGGTTCAGCGATAGAGCCACATGTCTTCCCATGGTTAAAGACGTTTTGAGAAACGGATTCGGGTGCCTCATTCGATGGTGTCTCAAGTCAGCTTCGGGCAAATGTAAGATGAATAAACTCACTACGAATGCAGGGAAAATGTTCGAGATCGGGCGCCAAACTTTACATATAAACTGTTACATCATAAGGAAGACTGATGTGTCGTAACCCACACTATCCCATTGGATTCTTAGGATAGCTTTGTTGGTAGAGGTAGGTAGTCAACAGTCATCGATCTGGTTCTGTATAGCCCAGTTGATTTCGACAGAAGAATATAAGCATATGTTTCTTCCGAGTGGGTGGGCTGTGGTAATTATTCTGCCAGGTAAGTTTATGAATTATTGTTTCACTTAAAGCTAGGTAGGTATACTTGCCCAGTAGCGAAAGGGAGGCATCTCTTGTCCTCGTTCATTCGTGGTCAGGATCTTGTTTATCCAAAAATCGGTGATGCGATGTTTGCGCGAATCATTACAGCACATATATTGATCTCGAGGAGCAGTGTTCTCTTGGAATGCAGGAGGTAAAGAAGAGTCATTCAGGGCATGTTATCTGTTCATAATTCGAAAGTCCCTACTATAAGTTAAGCCCATCATCCATTCAATTGAACGCGCCTTCTTCCAACTAACCAGTTTCCATGTCCCAACTCAGAATGACACCAAATTATCAATCTAAAAGAACTAAATGCCAGGTCCTGGCTGGCCGTCAATATAGTGTAGAGCAATATGCGCTCGCCATTTCGTGCGTTTCCAGGGAATTCCTTGCCCCGTCACTCACATTCAACTTCGATCAACGACGAATGACTGATTAACGCTTCAGACCGCAGGCAAAGGCGCATCACAATGACTTGCTTAACCCAAAAACACCATCTTCAAGAGGCAAAGACAAGAGAACACAGTTATCCTCGAGGTATCAAAATCCCCTGACGCCTTCAACACTCAAAACCCCTCCAACGCCATGACGCCCAAATGCAAGTTTCCGAGTTACGGCAAGATTGAATAACTCAAGCGAGTGTTGCTGAGTATACGAGCAACATGTTGCTCGTCATCTCTGCTGCTGTCTCCCAAATCGTACATGAGGTTAACAAGAGTCAGAAACCCCATATAACACTGGGCTGCCCTCGAAACATCTTACTTCCTCAGAACAGCGTCATAAATGCTGACCACGGCAGTGACAGCAGTGCCAGTCAGGATACCCTTATAGCCGCCATAGATGGCGTTCTCGAGGCGCATTATAGACAGATCATTCAGAAGGCCGCCAAAATTAACGCCTTGTCCATAAACAACGAATGAAACCAAGGCTTTGACGATGCTGAAAGTCAGGGGATCGACAACATAGTCTGCATGGCTTGGGCGAGGGCGTCCGCGCGAAGGTGGAGGGCTTGTCGCGCTCAGGTTGAAGAAGTAACCAGCAAAAGAGGGGATGATTACGCTGGTCAGTATCCAAGTCAAGGCTGGAGACCAGAAGCTAGACGTTAGAAGAAGGAACATATCGGGAACATACACCGGGTAGTCCGATGTGCCGAGTGTGCTGATGGCGGGAATTGTAAACGCGTAAACATTGCTCAGAATTTCGCGCCGAACGTTCCAAAGCTCCCAACCCGCGACACAGAATAGGATGCTGGTGACGGTACTGAGAGTGTCACGAGTCGCATGACTGACCTCGGTTATTCCACTCTCCTCATAGAGTGACGAGACGCGCTGGCGCACAATACTAGTGGAGCGATCAACGGCGAGAGCAACATCAGCGGGAGTGGCCGGAAGGGCAATGCGGGATGCGACCTCGGACAGAGCGCGGCCAGGAGTCTCGACGAGTGCTGTCGACGGAGCTTGGGGGGAAGAGGCATCGTCGCTTCTGTGGTTCAGAAAACATCATGTTAGCTTAGTTACTCCAATCGCGACGCGCGATGCACTATTTGCATCGTCGCGCGCGCCCAAATCAGAAGAAGCGCAAACGCGCCATAGACTCTTGTATGGCTGGCGGTCACTCACTCGGCGGTTACTTCCTCCACGGCCTTGGAAGGTCGTCTTCGGACTACCTTCAGGGCATCCTCACGGTACACTTCTTTCTTGACAGGAGATCCTTGGGCCTTGGAGCGACTGTTGAAGTAGCCAGCGAGCTCGGGGTTGGCGAGAAAGCGCGTCGAGTTCTCAGTGAGAAAGTTATCAAGAGCCACACCAAGGTCGTCTTTCTTGTATCCGTCGATACTGCATATTCGTGTCAGCACAAGAGTGTTTCCTTAGGCGCATGGAGGGGTCATCATGGTAGAGTGGGCGCGTCGCGAAAGCGCTTGGACATGCTTGGGCGCAAAATAAGAACACAGAAAGGCGATGCGGGCAATAGGTATTGGAGAACGGTTGGAGCGCGCGTAAATGGCACGTATATCAGTAGATCGGGGTGAAGTAAACATACTCTGACAGACCAACAGACTCGGCAAGATTCTCGAGTTCGCCCTTCTTCTTGGTCTTCAGCCAAGAGTTGTATCTGTGGTTGGACATGTTGGTGGATAGGTACGTTGAAGGCGAATGCGCATAAAGCGGAATTCAGCAATTGAAAAGGCGTTGCAAGCGAGAGTATAATATGTATATGGAGTGGAAGACTGGGCTACGGCCAGAAGGGGTAAATGAAGCTGGTGATGGTGATGAAGAACAGATGTACAAGCTCGAATGTGTTGTTTGGGGGGATCCACGTTGGATGGGGGACGGCTGATGGCTGATGGGCTGGCGAAGAACGGAAGGGCCCGTGTCAACAATGAACAGCGGGTCCAGTCCCTTGTTTATGTTTTTTTTTACTCCCGTGTCTTCTCCTTCGATCTGATGGTCATGCCCCGCAGAAAGGTGTAGCTCGGGCCGGGGCTCTCTTGCGCCAAAAATGACCTCATTATTCATCCGCCAGCCATCTATATTTCGAAGGAGCTTCGAGTGGGGAGCTCTCTATTCAATCCAATCCGATGACAACTTCTGTTATTATGGACGATGTCAAATGTGGGTTTTGGTGGAGGCCATTATAAACTACCTACGCGGGAGAGGGGGAGGGTTTTGGACATCGGTTAGTGGACAGAAAACAGTGTCACGGTTATTTTCGGTAGATAAATATCATATTGGCCTAATATAGCAGAATATTAAGGGTGATAAAATAATGTGGATATCTTTTCCTCCCTTTAACATATGTCCAAAAAAAAATCCCTCTCTCTATGGTTCCCTACTAAAATACCCTCAGGGAGCAAGAAAATACCAGGCCTTGATAGAAGGTGATAAAATAAACTTGTAAAAAAGTATCCTAAGCTTGCCTACGGAGGTTCATATCAAAAGTCTTTACCAAAGATAACTTACGCCACAATTACAGATCCCTGTCAGATACATAGATATACAAGCGATAAAAGAGATATAGGGAGACTGCCTTATAATGCCCCTATAGTTATAGGGCACTTAGGGGTATTATCTACTTAAATTACTAGCTATAGCTACTATAGTTTAATTTTAATTAGTGACTGTTATTTTGCTTGATGTATCTTAGGTATCTTATCAAAAGTGGGTCTATTGGCCATAGTCACCTTTAGCAAAGACTTTTGGTATGAACCTCTGTAGGTATTCTAAGTTCCTAAGTATTTTTGTCATCCATGATCAAGGTCTTGAGTTTTCTTTCCTCCCCTAACATACTACTAGCATCAAACATGGCAGTCGACTACTAACAGTCAAGAGATGAAATAACATAAAAACACATTCGTGTAACCAACACAACTTGGAACCGCATCTCGACTCTTATCATGAGTATAGCATGTATTATGCAAAAACACAAACACTTCAATTGGCCTTCGTGACTTTAAACTCAGCTCACAGGTTTTTCTTGTCCTCTCTTAAACAGCCTGACCGGCACATGTCGTTCACTGATTTGAGGGTTAGCACTGAAGTTGCACCCCATATCTTCTTTCTGCTGCTCAATTGGGCTTTGGTGTAGACTTCGATCCGTGTCTCTCGATCCATTTGCTTATCACTCGCCCAATCATCTGTAGCCAACTCCAGGATGTGGTCCTTGAACAGAACCGCAAGTGTAGCAATGATTTCTTCCCAAGAGACCCGTCGGCTGAGGCGCGGTCTTGGCTCATCGCTAAAAGGAGATGAACGAGTCTTCCTCTGGCTGAAGGAGATGTATGCCTGTAGCAGGGCTCCCAAGTTCTTCGTTCCGGGGCTGGCACTCTCTGACTCTGTTCATCTTGCTGTTGATTCCTGGCTCTTTCGATACCGCCACTCCGACATCAGTCGTAGACTAGCTGGACCTTTCCAGTCAGCCCATGAGGTCCATACCATATATACGCTCACCCTGGCGGACTTCGATAATCTTTTTGCTCGATCAGCTTCTGCATATGCTCTCTAAACTCTTCAGATGGTTTTGTCGCAATTTGAGTCCTCATGAATGTCAACAGCGTTATTGTTGGTTGGCATTGATGATTTGACATGGCTTTGTGCTATACTTACATAGAAGCCACTGTGTTTAAGGGGGCATAAGAATATTCTTCGAAGCGGTCGCGCTGGCCGTAGCAATACTCAACTCATGATCAGCAACGGGCTTTGGAGATCCATACTTGGTCAGCTTTGTGTCAGCTTTTGAGGGCAATGGCTCCCCAGGCAATATCCAGTAGATGCCAAACCCTGGAGACGAGGGGGTTGGGCGTCAGTCAACCTCATTATGTTCTGGTTGAGTGTAATGATGATACCGCTATGCCTCGCATCCGTCCCGCTGACATTTTCATCGGTCCTTGGGCCTCTTGAATAGAATTTCTGGATATAAGGGTAGAATTGTTTCATTGAATGAGCCCTGGATTGCTTTTCTGTATACCTCCAAGTGCGTGCTCCCTTCGGCGGCAAGTACATTATCGCTGGATTGACCTAAGTTCTCACATTTTGACGCACATTTGGAGATACGCTCTCGTCGAGAACATATTTCTCGAATAGTCTCGGCATTGCAGTCCATCATCAACGAAATCCCTGGCGACTCTACGAGAAAAATATCTCCTCTACTGGTGAACTCTACATGCCCTTAATTACAAGGGAACCCAAGTGGCAAGACTCTAGGACGCTATGGTTATAACAATAGCCCAACCACGACACCATCTACTTACTTGAGCTAGAATTCCTACCAAGCTTTGGACAATGTTTTGATGCCTGAAATCCAGACTCTAATGTTTAACAGAAAAAGCAAGAAAATTGGTGACCAACCTCCGGAGCTGGTGTCACATATGAGACGCTTTGAAGCAAGACAAAATATAATGTACAGCAATGCTATAAGACCCACCCCCCTCCTTTCAGAGCTCAGTGGCTTACGGCTTGCCTGAGATTACTTAGAAATATATATATAAGATGCCCACTGTGTAGACAACCTGGAATCGGTTAATTGTCGAGTGGAGCAGAGCGTTGTATAGGGTAACCTCAATCGTATTGACCGAACTCTGCTGAGTTGAATCACTTGCAGTACAGGCCTGATGAAGTGCCTGCAATGTTGCTATTGGGTGTGAAAGACAAGCAATAAGAAAATCCGAAATGATCAGAGTTTGGATTTGGGGAAATAACCCCGTGTTTAGTGCTTGTCCCTCCTGAGTTGTAAGGCGCCGGATAATGCACCCAACACCTCGACTTACAGTATGAACGGCTATTGGTTATTGCCGATATTAGTATGACATCTAAAACCAGGACTGTAGCGTCATATGTAGACCTACATCAGTTGAAATAAGTGCGATTGTTTCCTTGGCCAACTCCGGATGCTCATCTTCAGATAAGCAAAGATAGAGGTAATAGTCTATGCCAACATTTGCTATATGGCTGGGAAATGATAAGAATAAATTGAGCTATTATCGAACAAATCATAGGTTCAACAGAGAACTTGCGATGGTAATGATCACAACGGATAACAGTCCTAGAGTAGCTGTTGTTATAACGGTAATTTGGTGTGCAACAAGAGATCATAATAACTGGCGGACATGAATTTGGTCAAAAAGTACGAGATATGGCCGCACCCATGGATGTAACTCATGTAGAAGCACCATGACAATTAACTACCCAGGTATGCTTAGTATTCTACGAGTCAATACATAGGTCTGTTTCCACGCACATCTCTGTAAAGCGACGGAGGTCAGAAGAACATAAGTACGTAGCTCCCTTCTATACATACCTAGGTAGGTACATAAAGGGTTATGTCAACTTCTAGAGGTAATTCGATTAATTTCAATCTCAATTTCCTCTGACCTAGATTCAGTATGGGGCATCCAAGGGGCCTGAACAAGCCGCTGGGATCATCATGATCAAGACACACTAAAATAATTTACACTGAGGCCATAAATTAATAATAAATTCCGTTCAAGTCACGGCTACAGAAAAGTTATATACACCAATACAATATTGATCGCCATTTCACACTGAAACTCACCCACCTATCATTTGAAGATCTTGTCGGGATGGGTATGGGTGGTCATTGACAGAAGCTACCTAGTACCTGCCAGACTACCTACTAAGATACTTAATCAGATCCTGAAACCAGCCCGTCTAATCGCCCGCAGTGCCTCCTAGGTACGGTCCTACCTAGGTAGGTACTTTACTGTACCTACCTTAGCAACTTAACGAGGACTACGGTGCCTACCTAGGCAGGCCTGGCAGGTAACTTGGGGCATTATCCAGGTGGGCTTCGTCGCCCTTTCCGCACAACAGGTGTAAATAAGGGTGCTCTAATTAAAGCCTATACCGTTTCCAGTTTAAAGCTTACCGGGTAGACTCGAAATTCAGTGGAGCTCGATTCTTTCTTGTCCATCTCCAACGTGCAGAGAGGAACCTGGACAGATCTTCCATCCGTGACTGACTTGACAAGGGTTGGGTTGCTCGTCTCCCGAAATTTTGGTATATGGATCGTAATTAATAAAGGATGTCAAACTTCCTTTGAACCCTGATATTTATTGTCGGACACAAGTCTCGTGACAGCGACGATAACGCTGTACAGCAAGCCCTATTCTACTACAGTACTAAAATCATCTCAGCTGTTCCACCTCTTCATCGACCGCTTGTTCAGTTCGTCACCACCCTTCGCCGCGCAACCAACATACGTGCGTGCGACACTTGAAGGCCCCCCTTTACGAAGCACACACTCTGTGCTTGCTTGTGACAAAAGAACGACCGCATACATATCGCCAATTCCAAGTTTGATTAATTTCCGTTCCTTTCAGCATGTTTTACGTGGCTGCAACAGTCGAACACATAATACCTTTTTTCAGCTTGCCAGTTGTCCTTGCCAATTAGGTAGTATAGGATTGGGCTACTTACCACCAGGCCTTCGAATCGAGAGCGACAACTCGTCATGACGCAACATCAACCAGACGGTGATGTCTCGCCCATGGACGTCAGTCCTCGTTCAGTATCCCCAAAGTACCCAAATCTCCAACCTGCTCCCCCATCTATTTCCAAATCAACATCCGATACTCTCTTACCTCCTGTCGGTCTTCAGATTACGACCTCGTCAAACCCTCCAGGGTTGACCAAAGAAACGAAGCCAGCTTCAAACGGATTGGCTTCCGGCCACGGCAAGGCACCTTTGTCGACCATACCGAGATCCACCCCAGCTTCAACCAAGTCGCTCAAGGACCATGGCATCAGCGACCGAGACTTTAGCCTGGCCGTTGACGGTGACGGACAAGATAATGGTCAGGCGCCTTCGAGGCCGAGCATACATTTCACCCGCCCAGACGGCGTCGATACGCCTCCATTATTTATACGAGGCAATTCATGGGAAGAGCCAGAAACCCCAGGCAAATCTCGTGGTGCCTCATTGATGTCCAAACTCAAGGCTCTCACCAACAATGGCGGCGTATCGACACCCAAGTCATCTACTGTGGCTGGACCTTCGAGTCAAGGTAATCAATCAAATATCAACTCTCCGACGCGACCGAGCCGCGGAGTCCCTGGCACTTTGGCAGAGGAGGACACTGACGCCGACGCCGACGCCGAGGAAACAGCTGACGAGGGCAGCCCCGGGGATGGCAAATCGAAGAAAAAGAAACAGAAGAGAAGGATGCGCCGCACAAAGAAGGCAACTATTTCTACACCCGGAACGCCTCGGCGCCTTGTGAGCGACATCGGTGTGTTGGATAGCTTCGACCAGTTGGTTAAGCGCCGTGCAAGTTTGCCCGATACAACTGTCCCTGATTATGGTGTCTCCGAAGGCGAAGGTAGAGACCGCTTGGGCATGGCTTTCCGCAGAGGAAACTCTTGGATGACTTCCGCCGTGCGGCACCATGGCGAGGAAACTGATGAAGTCGAAAGCCCTGGAGCGGTCGGACGACGAACAGGTCACGTCCGCCGAATTACCGTTTTTGGTGGTGGAGGGGTTTCGGATGGTGATGCTATGACACCTCGACGTCCCTTCTTCACTTCTGAACGTGCGTCCACTTTTGGTGCTCAGAAGTGGAAGCAAGTCAAGAACACACTCAAACTTCTTCGACAGAAGAAAGAAGACCGTTTTGACTACTTTAAATCGGCTGAGCTGATGGCCGAACTAAGGGCTGGCGCTCCCGCCGTTCTCATGCTTGCTAGCATGATACAAAGAGATGAACACGGGAACAAGAGGATCCCGGTTCTTCTTGAGCAGCTCAAGCTTCGCATTACCGATAGCTCTCCCATGGAGGATGATGACAAGGACCGACACTGGCTATTCACTATAGAACTGGAATACGGAAGTGGACCGAGCAGAATGAGCTGGACCGTAACTCGAACGCTTAGAGATATCTACAATCTACATTTGCGTTACAAGTTTGCTATCAACAACGACAAGTACATGCCCGGACGCATGGACTTGGGTGGCCGGCCGAAGCAACCCAAATTTCCATACTCGGCCTTTCCTTATCTTCGCGGTGCTCGCAAGAAGGGAGAAGAAAGCGATGAAGAAGATCAAGCCAGTATTCGCGGAGAAGAAGAGACAGCTGGTGAAGGTACAGCAACTGAAGCAGCAGGAGACGGCATTTTCAGTGACCCCGAAAATCCCGGTGGCCTCCCACGAAGGAAGTCTCGCAATTTCCTGGGGATGGGCCCAAGGCGCAGATCCACAGGCATTACCGATCCTGGGGATATGTCCAACCCAGAGGGTCCAGGAATGCCTGCTATGGACATGGCAACGCGGAGACAACGTTATGTTGAGAAGCAACGGCGTATTCTTGAGAAGTACCTGTCTGAGATGATTAGATGGCTTATGTTCAGAGCTGACAGTAACCGACTCTGCCGCTTTCTCGAACTCTCGGCCCTTGGCGTTCGCCTCGCCGCCGAGGGTAGTTACCACGGAAAGGAGTGTTACCTTCATATCCAACCTTCGAAGGGTTTAGACTTTCGCCGTGCATTGGCACCAGCGAAGGTTATCTCTCGACACAGTCGGAAATGGTTCCTCGTACGACAGAGCTATATCGTCTGTGTAGAGTCACCCGAAAACATGAACATTTTTGATGTGTACCTAGTCGATTCGAAATTCAGTATTTCCTCGAAGCGAAGCAAGGTCAAGGCGATTGGCTCCGCTGAGAAAAAGGCTGATATTGATTTGACTGTGGAGGCACCCCCGGACAAACATCACACTATGACTCTTCGCTCATCCGAACGCAAGGTCCGCCTCTTCTCCCGCAACCAATCCGTGATGAAGCAGTTTGAGGACTCCATCAACCAGATGCTCAAGCAGACTCCCTGGTATCAGAACAAACGATTTGACAGTTTCTCTCCTGTGCGAAATCATGTATTTGCCCAATGGCTCGTCGACGGCCGCGACTATATGTGGAACGTTTCTCGAGCTATCAATATGGCCCGCGATGTCATTTACATCCACGATTGGTGGCTGAGCCCCGAGCTGTACATGCGCAGACCAGCAGCTATCAGTCAGAAATGGCGACTGGATAGACTGCTGCAGAAGAAAGCTAGAGAAGGTGTTAAAGTCTTTGTGATAGTTTACCGGAACGTTGAAGCTGCTGTTCCGATAGATTCCGAGTATACCAAGTCTTCACTGTTGAACCTCCACCCTAACATCTTCGTACAACGCTCCCCAAACCAATTTAAGAAGAACCAATTCTTCTTCGCTCACCACGAGAAGATCTGCATCGTGGATCACGATGTAGCCTTTGTCGGAGGAATTGATTTGTGCTTTGGACGATGGGATTGTCCTCAGCATCCTATCGTCGACGACAAACCAACTGGATTTGAGATGTCGGAGACACCTAAGGATGCAGAGCATTGCCAGTTGTTCCCCGGAAAGGACTATTCAAACCCTCGAGTGCAGGACTTCTTTAGGCTTAACGAGCCGTATGAGGAAATGTATGACCGAAGCAAGGTACCTCGCATGCCCTGGCATGATGTTGCCATGCAAGTCGTGGGCCAGCCTGCAAGAGACTTGACGCGCCACTTCGTCCAGCGTTGGAATTATCTTCGCCGAGGTCGGAAGCCTACCCGCCCGTTACCCTTTCTGCTCCCCCCGCCGGACGCCAACGTAGATGAGTTGAAGGAGCTGGGTCTAACTGGGACTTGCGAAGTCCAAATTCTCAGATCTGCCAGCACTTGGTCACTGGGGATCGAGCAGACTGAGCACAGCATTCAGAATGCATACATAAAAATGATCGAGGAGTCAGATCATTTTGTTTATATGGAAAACCAGTTTTTCATTACCAGTACTGAGGCATATGGCACCAGAATCGTGAACCGTATCGGCGACGCTCTTGTTGAACGAATCATACGGGCTCACGAGAATGATGAAGACTGGCGTTGCGTTATTGTTATTCCCCTCATGCCTGGATTTCAAAATACAGTCGATGAACAGGAGGGTACAAGTGTTCGCCTGATCTTGATGTGTCAGTACGCTAGTATTTGTAGAGGCGATCAGTCCATCTTTGGCAGGCTTCGAACCGCTGGCATTGAGCCGGAGGACTACATCGCCTTCTACTCGCTTCGTCAATGGGGAGTCATGAGTAACGATGTCCTTGTCACCGAGCAACTCTACATCCATGCCAAGACAATTATCGTTGATGACCGCGTGGCTCTTATCGGCTCCGCTAACATCAATGAGCGATCAATGCTTGGCAGTCGTGACTCGGAGTGTGCTGCAATCGTTCGAGATACTGACATGATCAACTCGACAATGGCTGGAAGACCGTACCAGGTCGGCCGTTTTGCTCACACACTCCGACTCCGACTGATGCGAGAACATCTCGGCCTCGACGTTGACGAAATACTTGAGCAAGAGCGCCAGGCAGAGCTTGACCGTCAAGATTTTGAGAAAGAGATGGAGGATATATATAATGAAGAGAACGATGGTCCTGCCGATTCCTCAAAGCTTTCACCGAAACGCCCCGATCACATACGCATTCCAAGTATTAACCATGATCTAGATGCTGCTGTCGAGGTTGAAGACGACAGCGACAGCAGTAGCAGCAGCAGTAGCAGTGACAGTAACGCAGAAGTGGATAGTACTGTCATTAATCAAGCAGAGGATAAGGTGAAGCATGAGCTGGACGTGACCGGCTTTGGGCCTGATCGTTGGAAGACTGCCGAGAAATCTGGCCTCGATGCCGGCCGCGATTCTGTTATCATCAACGGCCGCGAAGTCCTTGTTAGCAATATCAGCAATGAAGGCAAGGGGACACTGCAATCACCCAAGGAAACACAGCCACACATTCTCCAGCCCGATAATCGGTATCTGAACACAGGAAACTACAACGACAACCTACCCCCTGTGCCGGCTCTAAATCGTCGCACTACAGATCAACTTGGTCTGCCTCGTCCCGCACAGCTACCATCTTTGCCGATAAGCGACGATACTGACATTGGCGGCCCTCCACTACATATCGATCCTGAAACAGGAAAACCGGTTAATGGTGTTTTTCATCCGATGGCCGCAGATATTCATTTAGCACACATTGACAAAGACTGTATGGTAGATCCAGTCAACCCCAACTTTATTGACGAAATTTGGAACCGGGCTGCTCAAAACAACACGAAGCTCTATCGCCGAGTGTTCCGTTGTATGCCGGATTCCGAGGTGAGCACTTGGGCAGAGTATCGAGAGTACACGACTTACGGCGAGAGGTTCCGGGCAAGCATGGAAGGTGGCCGATCAAGAGGTGAAGACTCGGAGTTTCCTCCATCCTCGAGACATCGTGGATCCACTGCGGGTGGTGCTGGCGTTAGTGCACCAGGACCAGAGGTGATGGCTAAGGCCGTCGAAACTGAAGCGGAGAAGGCAATCGGAAGAATGACCGAGAAGCTCCCTCTTGGCCACCATGAGGAGGATAGAATCAAAATTGTCATTCCTGACGAAAACCAGCGCGATGCTGATGAAAAACAAGCAATGAAAGATGGTGAGGCTATATCGTCACGACCCACCACTGGGCTGGAGAATGAGAATGGTCTTGATGCACATCAACATACAGAGGCACCATCTCCAGTCTACTCGCCAGGAGATACCCCATTCCCTGCCTTCGATGGAGGCAGCAGCGGAAGATACCTTGACCCACAGACGGGTACCAAGGACAGAGAGAGGCGCACTACTTTTTCGACGCTCGAGAAACCATCCTCAAGAGATACCAATGCCCCTCCACCGGGGCAGTTTGGCTCAGTGAAGCGTAGACGCCGTGCAACTACTAAGAATAGCCGGCGCGGCCTTAGTATCGACGACATGCCATCACGGGGGCAGGCTGAAGAGCTTTTAAATATGGTCCAGGGAAATGTCGTGCAGTTTCCTTATGATTGGCTGCTCACGGAAGAGCAGAACGGGAACTGGGGTTACCAAGTCGACGGTGTTGCCCCCTTGGCAATTTAGTAAGTCCAGCTCTTTGAATGGATGGTATAATACTAACAAAGTGGAGCAACTAATCGTGCCCTTGATACTGTTCTCCTTGAGATGGTTTTTTTTCGACTCTAACTTTGCAAAGACATGGCAAGGAGTTTGGTCAGGTGGTTTTACACTTTACTTATGGGAAGTATTCGACAAGCGCGTCCATCCTCTCTCACACGCGCATGTTTCTTTCTACCTCGTAGTTCTTATTCATACATGTTTGTCCATGGAACCTCGCATAGGCCTATATTACAATTATAATACATCTGATTTGAGGCTTCAAACTTTTTCGCTTACCCAAATAGCACCTCGGCAGCCTGCGCGAATGACGCCAGTGAGAAGCCAATGAGGTTCTGCCTTTTGTGCATCGTGCGCTACAGCATGATCGAGATGCTCCAGTTCTTCGTCTCGTATCACTCTGAGGGTCTTTACAAGATCTGATAACTCCTCACCGACTTCGTAGCCCTCGGCTTCCCATTGCGTAACCATTTCCAACAATGTCCGAATTTGTTCGTTATAGTGGCCACCAATCTCTGTCTCGACAGCCTCCGTACAAGCCATCGCAGCTTCGTAACCAAGCATAGCAGTAGACCAGCCTAGGCCAGTAGCCATGGCGGACCACAAAGGGTACAGGGCAGTAGGGCGAATGCGATGTTTGTGAATGAGGCCATTAAAGGTCTTAAAGTGACCGTCTTCTTGATCATACATGTGCGCCATCAGCTTGCGGAGATGAGGCTTTGATCGGAGAAGGATAGGTGATTGGGCAGCATAAATGAGGACTGCAGCAAGTTCACCAGCTTGATTGACACGAAGCTACAAGCATATCAGTCACCAGTCAAGTGAATTCGTCTCGGAAGTCCTACAGCTGAGTCGAGAAAATCACGTTGCTCTTCAGTGAGTGCTTTGAGTTTCTTTGGAGACCCAGACGTTGAGACTGAGGCTGGAGCCATGGTGATGGTGCGAATACATGGCTTGTAAAGACTTGGTGTTGATCGCACTAGAAGAGAGCGCAGAGGCTTGGCAAGAGTTCTGGATAAAGACATAATTGTTACACGGAGCCTGGTCTACTTCTCAATCATCAATTAATGGCGGACCCAAAATCGAATGATGAGCTTGGACATTCTCGGTGAGCGGCAGGCTCACCGAGGACGGATTAAAGTTTCCCCGACAGTCCTGTCGCCCCAGCCACACACGTGCAGCAGCATTACATGACCTTGGCCAATGAGGTGTTGGGTGGAAACCACGAATTCAGAACAACGTGCTGAAGGAGAAGCTATTGTGCACTTCTGCTTTAAGCACAATCCTCTTCTCTCCCATCCACTTTCGCCTCTTTCATCGCTCAACCTCGCGCGCACGATTACGCATCGCCCTCGACCCCTTTTACATCGCCAAATTCTCACCCGGCTCACCTAATACGCGTAGAACGCGGTTACGCCTGGGCATACGATTGTTGTCTCTGAAAGTCATTGCGTTCTGGCTCACCACAAGGCCGTCATGTCTGACGTTGACGACGAGCTTCTCGCTCTCGCAGGCGGGGATTCCGACGATGAAGCCTCTGGCAACGAGAGCAGGGGCGGATCGCCATCGCCGTCTCCAGCGAAAAGAAGTGGTTCCAAGAAAGGGGCGGGAAAGAAGTCGCGACGAGGAAACGACGACTCCGAGGAGGAGGGCGAGGCGTGAGTGATGTTCCTTCAATTGGTAGCATGATGATCTGGAGCTTGAACACTGCCCTGGCACCCTAATTTGCATCCTGTTTGCCGCTCCTCTAGATCACTGTGATATACTTACAGTATGCTGACCCATGGTGATTCAGGTCTGTGCCAGGAACGCCAAACTCTCTTGAGTCCGCTCCTATGGATGAATCCGACTCCGACGACGAACCATCGCGAGGTCGAGCAGCGGCTGCAGAGGATGACGATGAGGCCTACCCAATTGATGGCCGATACAAGAGCCAGAAGGAAAAGGCAGAGATCATGGCCTTGCCAGAACTCGAACGTGAGCAGCTTATTGCTGAGCGTATGACGGACATAGAGCGTCAGCGACAGAACCGCCTGCTACGTCAGATGGTAAGCAACATGGAGAATGAAGAGCGTAAACAGGTTAAAAAGAAGCGCAGTGCTGGAACAGCGGAGCTGGAAGATGGCGATCGAAAAGCATCACGGCCGCGCACAGAGAGCAAGAGGGAGACCGCGATGGACTCTTTGCGCCAAGCTAAGGCAGAGAAAGCACGTCGACGGGAGGATCTTGAAAGACGGAAGGATAATTACTCTCCACGCAGACGCAACTCTGGGGCAGAGGACAGTGACGATGACTATAATCGCGGGCGCTCTCCAACTCCCGATGCTGACGAAAGTCGCGACCAACCACCAGCTGAGTTACGCGATTATGAACGTGTTCGATTGGGGCGAAACGAGTTCGCTCAGGTCTGCTTTACTCCTGGATTCGAGAAGGCTATCATTGGATGTTATATACGTATTGCTCTTGGACCGCATCCTGAAAGTGGCATTGAGCAGTATCGCATGGCAGCAATCAAAGGTTTGTGACAATTAGTACCATACAGCTGCAGGGCTAACATTGTTCATAGGCTTCACGACCAGTCGCCCATATGCTCTTCAGGGGCCCAACGGTGCGTTTGTCACAGATCAGTATGTCAAGGCGGCGCATGGTAAGGCAATCAAGGAGTTTCCTTTCATCGCTGCCTCAAGCGGAAAGTTCACAGAGGTATGTTGAACTAGAACCACTTTCTTGGATTGATACTGAGCTGCCACTGCAGAACGAGCTCAATCGATACAAGGCCACATGCCATAATGAGGGTGTGACACTCCCAAGCAAGTCTTACCTTATGGACAAAATTGATGAGATCAACGGCTTGATCAATCATTCATGGACCACAGAGGAAATCAAGGCTCGACTTGCACGGATAAAAGAGCTGAAAAGGCGATTTGACCCCGCCGAGCGAGAACGCATAGCCCACTTACTCGAGGAAGCAAGACAACGTGGCGAGCACGATAAGGCCGAAGAGTTACAGGAGGAGCTCGACAACCTCGGTTCCCAACGCTTAGCATTTAGGACGAGTCTGGGTTCCTCGAGGCACAATGAAGTGCCCAAGGCCCAAACTGAGCAAGATCGACTGGCTGAGCGTAACCGAGAGAACCGGCGTTTGAACGCGGAAGCTGTGCGAAAGGCCCAGCTGAAGGAGAAAGCAAAGTCGAAGGAGATTGAGGCAGCACTCAAACGCGGTGAAACCTACCAAGGCGACATGTCAAGACGACTTAGGACCAAGGCCAAGTTTGTTTATGACGCTAACGAGAAAGTGGAACAAAAGCCAGCGGCCAACGGCAGCGGGACCAACACTCCTGGGACCAGCACACCGAAGGCGGCCGCTAAATCTCAACTACTACCTCATCTTGCAAAGCTGCAGGAGGAGAAACACAAGGAGAAGGGTATCCCTACTATACATAAGCCGCTGATGGATGACGATGTGATTGGGTCACTGGACCTGGATATTGACGTTGAAATTTGATGGGGAACACAGAGACATGGGCGGGGCATCATGAGCAGCGTTTGGGAAGTTGTCTTTTACACATTGCGTTACGGCTAGAGCCCGTTGACTGGGCAGGGCGGATTATATCCATGTCTTAACACAGAGTTCACTAGAGCCCAAAAGGATTTGTGACCAGGTAGACCTTGGCGGACAGTCACTGTAAATCTGATGATCCCACGGTTGCTGTGTCGTGGGTAACACGTCGGCACATGGTGATGGCCAGACCCCTAAGGGCAGTTCTGGTACGAGTGACCGCATATATTGATTGTGAATACCCAAAGCCATCGAGGTTGATGGGCGCAAAAGCGCCCAATGTAAGCCTGGTGTCGCCCACAAAGCCAGTAAGTTGTCCAGGGCTTGCTGCGGTCTTCAAAGTCAGCCGTTGCCTAGGCCATCAGTGGCATCGCTTTCTGTTAACACTCATCATATTTCGTCTACTATTCATCCAAGCTCCGGCGGTCTCGGAGGAAATCAAACTTGCCCTGCATCCTTCTGAGAACATGGTAGACCATCATCAAGGTCTCCGTCAGGATAACGACGGCTACCATCTCTGCCGTCTTCCTTATCCTTTCAGTGAGAGCAAGCGGTGGTCTGGCGAGCTTGCCATCCATCTCGTTCTCAAAGTTTTCGCAGATCTCGAGATACAAACGAGGATTGTCAGTGATGACACCGTCTATCAAGGCAGGCCCCTCGATTTTTCCATTGCGGCGCCGTGAATGACATAGATTCTGACGGATACACCATTCCATGTGGCGAGGTTCATTGACTGTCCACGTCATAAGAAGCTTGTCGGTCTTTCGAAGTTCACGTAAGAAGAGTCTTCCTGATGGGCCGATGAGAGTCTTGTGGTTGAGATTGAAGCCGAGGTTAGGCACGCGTAGAAAGTGGTGTGAATATAAGAGGGAGGTGCTGATATGGGCCAATGGATAGGTTGGAAGTTGACTACGCGCAGCCTTCAGGAACGATGCCTGCTCAAGCCTGTCAGCTGCAACACCATCAAGGCCTCTGTGTGAAAGTGCAGAAACTGTGCTACGGGTGTCAGATTAGGCAGTGCAGCTTACATTCCAGCATCCCAAAATAACACGTTGATCCCATGGCACAGGTGCCTGGACGCCGTCCAGATCCCTCGCAATTGCAGCCATCAGCTCTGCCGGGTCATCATCCAGCTGGGAGGCCTGCATTAGTTTCCATCTCATGACACATGCTTGAGCTGATGCAGCGGACCTTGATATCTAAAACCACCCAAATATCTTGCATTTCCGGCTGAACCAACCACTGAAGAAAGTCTTTGAGCCGCGGCATGGGTTCATGAGGCTCGGCTACTGTGCGTAGGGTGCTGAGATACTCCCACGAGCACTCTCCAATGCGGGCTTCGATGCCAAAGCAGCGTTTAAGGGATGGATCCTGCTCAAGTGTAAGCTGAGCCGAACCAAGTTGTGATGTAGATACTTGGCATGCAATGTCATGGAGGAGAGCGAACCTATTGCTCTAACATACATGTGATATCACAGCAACACCATCGGCCGAGATATGAATATCGGTCTCTATCGCATGAGCCCCAGCTTTGACTGCACCTCGGAACGCGGCCATGGTGTTTTCAGGCCAATCGGACTTTGCGCCGCGATGAGCAATTGCTTGTGGGAGTCGTCGAGAAGGATCTCGTGGTGACGGTCTGGCGGCGGCCCATGATGCTGTTATGAAGTGAATTTAGCGGTGTTGCAACGGCTCATATTCTCGCTGGCGTTTCTGACCTCGAGGAACGGGAACAGGCCCTGGTTGGGCGTTGTTCTTGATCAAAGACTGTCGCTCTACCTCCATTGTCGATGTTTGTGGAAACCAATTAATAAGCCAAGTTGATGAGGATTTAATAGGAGACACTCGCTCGCGATAGGGTCCCTGCCAACGGAAGGACCGGAATGACCAAACAGATCGACGAATACACGCTTTCTTGTTTAGAAAAGTCAAGGTCATGGATTACAACTTACGACCAGGGCTCTCATGCGCTGTCGTCGGCCATGGTCAATAGAGCTGTCTCCATCAGATCCACTGCTCAGATACGGAGTAGAGACACGATTGTTTCACCTGGAGACGTCATCTTAGCACTGTAGCTAGGTAGCTATTGTGCACGGCCACACTTGGCTTCGCTAGTCTCACCCCATCGTGATGCCACCTTGACTCTCTAGACTCTCTACAGTTAATTTGGCCAGAACAGCATTCCTATGTGCCTTTTTTCTTTAATTGGCTCGAGTGACTGACTGGTGGATGATCTAGACGCTCTGCATCCTCGGCCATCTCTCGAGTCCATCCTCAAGCTTGCTCGATATGATCTGATGCGATGTGAGCTAGGACCTGGGAGTCGAGATTGGGTCTGATGAAAGATAAAGACTGAGTACACGAGACATGTCATAGCGTTTAACACGAGCTCTATGAAACCACACGACGTATAGGATGGACGGCCGGGTCGTTTCCCGAGGCACACCGGCTGCAGCCAATCTTGTGCCCATCCGGTTCAGACATCTGCGACTAAGAGGAGGCAACAAAACTTAGGACCTCTTGTCCAAGTAAGAAAAAGACTTGGGTAAACTTAATATATCTTAACTAGGACTCTAGACCAATTCATTTTGACACCCTAATTCAAGATCAGAAGCTTTCTTGCTATGGCCTGGGCCTTTGGCTTCTCCAACACCGGCAACGCATGTCAGATCCGGTCCAATCCTCCCTTGGAGCTTGACCAGGCGTCGATGCTCATTCCCACGTACTGCATCCTCTATTCCTGCAAGACCGGGCAGCCGGTAAAGCCAGATACGTGCGATGGGCAGCTCCAGAAAAGATATCCTGCCGTTGAAAGCCAACGAACAAACGCACCGGCCCCGGTATCACGTTTCTAAATTGCTGAACGACTGGGCTTGTTTGCCTGCGTTCTTTTCATTCATTTGCAAGTTACGAACTAACAGCTAGATGATCTAGCATGCCGTATTGCGAGGACAGTCCTTGAACTGCCCATCATCCGTATTCCACATCTCTACTTCCTCTATAGGGGATAAGAGACTCCAAAATACCAAGTGTCTGGCAAATTTCTCCTCCCCAGGTATACTAGCTGGCCAATAAAAGTCGATCGCTCAATAGAAAAACACTCAGTGACAGTTGATTCCCAGCCCGACTCCCATTCATCACATCATTAAAATTTATGTCCCCAGTATTAACTCCGTTGACAGACCCATGCCGAATACAGAAAATTTCCCCTGTGGTATTGTTCTGTTCACTGCCCTTACAAGATAGGAAACGTCTCCATATGGTCGGGCATCATATATCCTTCATGACCATGTTGTTGAGCCACCATGTGGTTGCGATAGTCAACGCTCTCCACGCTCAGTCCAAGTTCCGAGGGGCCGACCTCCTCACCCGAGCTAAGGCTCTCGTCACTCATGCTGAGAACACTCTGGGGGGGCTGCGGGTTGTTTCCAAACTCGGCGATGCTGAAACCGCCCAGGTCCCAATTGTCCGGGGGCCAATCGCCACAATTGCTCACAGCAATTGCACTCTCGTTGACAAGTCCCTGTCCACCATAGATAGCATCGTATACGTTGTTCATTCCACCATCCAATGATCCAAGTAATGTCTCCCACTCAGTCGTTGAAACCCCATTCACCTTAGCGGCAGCAACCGAAGAGCTCTCTATCATGTGGTGGGCCTGGTTTGTAGGGCCAGAATGGGAGTGTGCACGTGTCTGTTGTGGCGAAGCTGGTTGTGGTGACTGTGATGAGTGGGCAAAGGGCATGAAGTCGAGATTACGGGACAGGGGGGAAGCTTTGCGATCTGGGTTGGGGGACATCGACATGCGTTGTCCTCGCTGGAGCACGGGAACCTCGGCCTGAAGATTGTCAAATGATTGACGGCCCCGAGCACGGTAAAATACAGGTCGCTGGTCGGCAACGCAAGGCATCGTCATGCGGCGCATCCTCTCCTGGTGATCAATCAAGTTGCTCTCGCTGGCTGCAGCGGCTGGGAGCTGACCGATGGGGTGGGCTGCCCTGCTCTTCTTCTTGGGTTTGGTAACTATGCCTGTTGGTGGCGACCCTCGGTTGAAGACAGGCGCGGGGGGCATCGACACCTCAAGTGAAGTGTGCATTGGCGAGACAGCGGATTCGTCAACTTTGACCAGCGTGCTAGCCACGCGCTTAAAGTCCAGCGAGCCAGAGCCCTCAGTCTTGTCCAGGATATGAATCACGGAATTTACCAATCGTTCGTCATCGCGCATGAGTTTGCTGTCTTGCTTGAGATCAATTGAGTGGTAGAGTAGCGCCATGCCACAAACAACCAGCAGATCCGTCTTGTTCAGACAAAATGAGAAGGTCATACCGCGTTCTTCAAGCAGCTGGACAATCTGAACGATGTGCTTGCTCGACGCTCCGATTGACATCAGGGCCGAGGCTGCCTTAGAACCCAAACTGGAGCCTACTGCAGGACGATAGATAAGTGTTCGGATGTAGTAGTAGGCCAGTGCCAGCAATGGTGAGCGGCTACCAGTTACATCTGTGGATGGCTTATCTTGGGCGAAGTTCAGTCGCAGATGGGTAGGCAGCTGATCATACCAAGCATCAAGCTCACTCTCAAGAGCAGCCATCTGTTGAAGCGATATCTCGTAGGAGCTTGAGGCAGGGTAGTTTTTTTCTAGCACCTTGGCGAGGATGCGAGTCGCACGGAACAAGGCCAGTGCACTTGAAAGGCGAGTATACTCACCAGGAAGTGTGGGCTGGAAACCCTTTTCAGTAACATACTCATCATCGGTATCGCATGGATACTCAGTCTGTATGTCATCGTCTTTGAGAAGCTTGGGGAGGCCAAGAGTAGCGGCAGAAAAGCAATCGAGAGTGTAAATGGCCCAGAAGACCTTCTTTCGTGTCTCAATTGTGAGAGCACCGAAGGAGAATCTCTTCTGACTCTGGTGCAGGCCTAGGCGATGAGAGAGGCCAACAGCAATGCCCTTGTAGTGCTGTAATCGCTTGTAGTCTGCACGCATTGTGCAGTAAAGGAGAGCGAGGGACAGGCACTGTAAGGTGTTCATGGTATCCTCCATAAGAATAGCATCCAGAGAGGTTTGCCATTGCTGCTCACATGCAGCAAGCTGGGTAAGATCGGGATTCTCTGATGACAGACCCGCGATGCTAAATACGAGGTAGAGTTGCGCGAGCTTGTGGTTGCCTTTGATCTTCTCAGGATCGGCGACGAACTCCTCGTAGACATGGAGGAATGTGGGCTTGTGGAGGATGGGGAACAGAGGAGCCCACTCTTGGAAGTAAACATTGACACAACGGTCAGAGAAGAGACGAGGAGGAAGCCTAAAAGATTGCTCCGGTGATCTGGGACCGAGGGGATTGCATCCTTGGATATGCAAGAAAGCCTCTGGGTTGAAGTCTGTGCTAGGCTTGCCGGTTTCTTGAATTTTTCGCTTGAAAGACTCTGTAGAGTGTCAGTTGCGTTGACTCATAGGAAGGGATAAGACAAGTACCAATAAATGTTCTGCCGCTAGACGCGCCCATAAAATAAGAGTCGGAATTCTCGACTCCAAGTAATAGAGGTGCAGCTTGTACGCGGAAAGTATCTTCTTTAGAGGCCAGGGCTTCCATTCGGGACTCTGGTGCAACTGGGCTGCTCACCGGCATCGAAGGACTTGATCGGTTGCCGTGGATTTTCGAGAGCATATCTATCTTCTCGTCCTTCTCATCTAACAAGTCCTTAAGTTCTCGGACTTCGCTTTCTAATTGTCGCACGCGCTCCTCCAAAGATTCGGTGTAGCCACGAGGGAATGCGCGGCGGCTAAGCTTGTCGCTTGTCCGGCATTCAAAGCCGACATTAGCACATTGAGAACATGTTGGCCTGATTCCATCACACCGAATCTTTTTGCTCCTGCAACGATCACAAGCCTGTGCAATCCGACTCTGAGAGCTGGTGCCCACTTTGATCACCTTCATGGGAAGAATTCCGGGCATCTTGGCGGTAGTTGTTCTGTGTAGGTAGGTGAAGGGTTTAAGTCGTGTTGAGTTGATGGGGCCTGGTGGAACAAGCGGCTAAATTGCCGGAGAGAGGAGACTGGTCGGTGATGTAGGTGCCAGGGTTGCTCGTTTATTGCAGTGTTCGTTGTATATGATATTGTATTGTGTCCTTGAAACGGTCAAATTCCGAAATGTCGAATGGTGATAGCCGAGGTCTTTGTCGAGTGATTTTAGCACCGGGACTAAGTGAGTACGGGCGTATTATGATTTAGTGACTTGGTTGGTGGGGTTTGAAGACGCGGCAATGTTAAGTAGCCGGGTAGGTAGGTAAGGTAGCTAGGCTTTTGCTATTGGGTATCTTAAAAGAACGATGAGGTAGGATTGATATAGTATATATATATATATATATGTCCGGGGGGGGAAGAATACCTAGAGATAAAAAGAGAAATAATGGTAAAGATGGAAATGTGAAAGTGGGAAAGATGAGAGGATGGTGGGAAAGAGCAAGATTTAGTAGAAAACGAGGAAATGGGAATGGGCCTGGTCGTTGACTCTTTGAGGTGGGGAGAAAGAAGTGGAAATCCTGGGGGAGGCCCAGGGACAGTGGAGAGGCCAGTCAGTGCCATGCTTGTTCACCTTCAGCAATGAATGAACGAAACCATGAGAAATCTGGGGATGGGGGCGTGCTCTTGGTTGGCATCCTTGATCCCAATGTCAACGCCGATGCCAGTCCCGGTCCATGGGTCTGGGCAGGCGTGGATCATGACGATGGATACAGTGCACGACTTTATGATACCACTTCACTTTTCAGGGACGTGGCCAGGGTGGGAGAGGGCATGGACGCCATCGAGTCCGCCCTGTTGTTAAAGTGCAAATGCCGAGAATCAGATGGCAAGGTGATGCCTTCTGCACAGCGAATACCAAAATGAAGCACTACCTGTTACAGTGCGGGAGCATGAGCGGCTCCCACTGGGCAAATAATGTTGACTCGATTCAACTTGCTCACTTCACCACTCTGGCAAAAGCTCGTTCACACCCTTCCAAAAACGACATTTGAGAGGTACCGATATATACTATGCGCTAACGAATTAATTTGAGAGGTACATGGAGTACATACAGCCGCAGATGCTGTGCTTGGGGCGTGCGTGATCATCAATGGATATCCGTTGTAGTGGGGGCGTGTATAGGAAAACGTGGGCTTACGCATTAATGAAGAAAGAAACATCAATATAACTTAAATCGACTTTCTCACCGAGGGGACATAAAGTGTTTTTTATTACATTTTAAGTTATAATTCCTTTATATTTATAACTACCTTAAATTATAAATATTTTTTTAAGTTTACTTATTAGTATTAAAAGGTATATCTAAGTATTTTTAAAGTCTAGTATAATTTAAATATTAATTATCTTTTAAATAAGTAAAGCTTTATTAAGTTAAAATTATTATATTAATAACTTTAATTATAGCCTAAACTTTACTATATATAAACTAGCTTTAAAGCCTTACTCTTTAGCTAGTTTAAAAAAAAATTTATAACTTACTTTAAAGGTCTAGTTTTAATTTTTATATTTATATTTTAATTATTTAATATATTTTTTCCCCTTATTATTAGCCTTATATAAGGCTAATAGTAAGAGAAAAAAAATTATATTTAATAGTTTATTTTTTAAAAGTTTATATTAATTATAAAAAAAAAAAATTTATTTTACTTAAAAAAGAAAAAAAACCTAATATATTATTTTAACTAAGTGGCTTAAATCTTTCCTATAGGAAATTAATTAAATTTACTAACTAAATAAAAAAAACTCAAATTAACTTAGCTCGATTTATTAGCAGGTCTGCTCCTTCTCAAATACCAGAAGACTTGAGAGCCAAAAGTGTTCAGAGATCAATAGAGAGACTTTTCCTTCGCTAGAGTTGTCAATAGCCATAAACAGTCAGGACACATAGACATGCAATAGAGAAAGCATAAAGAAAAATCAGAAACGCAGACAGATTAATGCTAGGGTTGTCATTCAAGATTAAAACTTACTTATGTGCGATCATAATGTAGTACCTAATACTGAGTCGCAATATGTTGCAACTGTTTTGTTCTGTAAGCGTCGGCTGTAGTCTGAGTCTGATATACATATAATGCATTCTCACTTGAGCTCCTGACACAGAAACTGCCAGGACCTTGAAGTACCTTGCCAAGAAGAAAAAAGCCTTCTCTCATAAGGGCGTCTTTCTCTGACTATGTCTTGGCCTTACATATAGTCCTGATTTCCACATATACTCTGTTTAGTGGCTATTAACGTATCGACCCTAGCTTCTATCAGCAGCCAAGGGATATACAACCTTTGACCCTGACTTCCTCAGCACTACAAGCCACACATTTTCAAGGTATAAAATTTGATAAAGCTCTACCAAGGGAAGTACCCAGATGAGACCTGAATTTGTGAAAGTGAACACTGGATACGAAGGTCATTCTCAGCTCCAGGTATTCTTCGCTCAGCCAATGGTGACCCTTGGCTTGGGGTAAGAAAATGGCACCACTCGCAAAACTCTAGAACACTCCGACGTGTTCACAACAGCCCATGGCATCACACCCACCCGGCACTGGCCGCTTCTTAATATCCAATTAGTTGTAGTTGCTATGGCCTGGATCCTCTACCCCAGATTGATGAGCATTTCATTGACTCTTCGTCTGGGATGAAATATGTGGAGAGCATTTTGTGGCATCACCTTGATTTAAATTCTAGTCAACTTCCGATACCCTTGGCCTACAGACTGTGGCTCCGATGGAACATGATCAAGTCCCCATGTTGCTTCCTAGTGTATGGGTGTCCCTTTCGATTATGGAGCTTTCCTTTACCTCCTCGTAACCTCCGTTGGTAACAAAGAGTGTAGTAGTCCTTTGATGCGCATGGCTTACAGGCCCATGCTTCTCCTCTGCGATGCCGCCGAGCCACGAGGTTGATATTAGTGCTGGCGCACAGCGCTCACTAGCTTCGTTGAGTCGACAGTCTTTGAAAATAGGTATGAGCTAACTGGCTGCTGGCATACGGAGCCGCAGAAGCAGAGCGGCTCCCGTTTCGACTAGCAGACTAGTACTTAACCACCCCACGCACTCCTATCACGTCTCTGGTCTCCGGACATCTCGAGACAGATTGTGTACAGGGTGATGCCACAGCGGCATATGCTTACCATGATCCAAGATCCACGATAACCCCAGATTTGATCGTGAATGAACTGGTCATGATGCTGTATGTACTAGCATTATCGCCTTAGGTATCCCAGCATTTACTTGCCCCGGAAACGTCAGGGGTATGATATGAACCAGCCTGATGAGAGATGTGGCTGGCCATTATTAAGCCACTTTAGCTCGCACGTTTTATCATAACGCTCCTGACTCAGCTAAGAAACACGCACACGCAGATCCAGCTATTCTGACCCATGAGTAGATATTAGAAATGTACAACAGCGGCACAGGTAAGAGGACACAAGTAAGGGAGGGAGGCTAACAAATTGAAAGCTCCGCAAAGCTGGGACCAACTAACACAGTACACTCACCGCGGTGGACGCCTCCGGTGTAACACTGCGTTAGGTGTAGAGGAGATCATCGGCTGGCTTGCGGGTTGCAGTCGAACCTCATCCACGGACGCTTTTGCCCACCCCTGACCCGCCCTATTGCCATGCGCCCCGAGCTTCCAGTTGATCTCGAAGCACAACCATTAATTACATACAGGAGTAGACTAGCAGGCCACGTCTTTGATTCGCATGTCAAACACCGTCAGCCCTGAAATCGCTTCTCTAGCAGGCCTAATTAGCTTCAAGCCTCATGCTCTGGGGGAACCGCAACAGACCCACCTCGGAGCCGCAGTCGTTGACTAGGGACTTACATAGGTTGTCGCAGATCACTGATCCGCAGCTAGCTCACTGTAGCGCACCCTGATGCTAGTTTGTCCTAGCCTAGCCTACCTTATTAGCTGAGGTAGCCAAAACAGACCTGTGTTGAACTTTGGGTATGGAACTAACGACGAGATTGTTGGATGACAAGCTTCATTTCTCAACACCGAACTATCTCGAGCCATGGTTGAATAAAATTACGGACGGGGATTTCCAGCTGATGAAAAGTTCTTTTTTGGGGTCCTCGATAGGGGCCGATGCCATCAATCTCGAAACCCAAGCACGAATAGACGCCCAGCCGTATTGTCTATAATTTCTTGCCTTGTCGGCTTCGTGAATCCCACCACCTTTTGCTCACAACTTGCCATCACTACTTCTATCTCCAGCCCAACTGGTCACGCGGATAATTTCTCTGTACGCCAGGCTCGGTGATCTTATACAGCACACTACGGAATTAGACAATGAATTCGACTACCTACTCTACTAAAAATTCGTGCCGCAACGCGTCTGTGTCCATGCCTACCTTTAACCAGCCGTTTTTGTAGTTTCTTCGATTCAGCCGACATCTGTTTGGGGCACTAAGAGCTTGCCAACGGGGAGATAACATTCCCGAGTCCCATATTCACTATGATGTAGAGAATAAGAAGCTTGTATAGTCATTTGTGCAATTTGTCGAGGAGGTAAACGTATACGATGATGTTGTCGAGAATTCCTGTGACATGGCGTGTCTTTAGTGTAGATAGAGGTGTGTGACTAATGCATGACTGCTGTGGCATCTTTTTCTCCGCGTTTCTCCACGAGAACCTCCCGGGAGGTAGATCACGTTCAACGGGATCTGATCCTGGTGAACATCTGGGGAACCCGAAAGGATGCAAGTTTCTCTGTTTGGATAGACAATCTCGATGAGCCTTGTTCCTGACCCGCAAAATCAAACAGAGACGCACTTTTCCTCAACAATCTCGGCGGCGCATAAATCGAACGGCTTGTATATTGCGTCAAGGTCCCAAGCACGTTTATGGCCCGTCTTCTTCTACGAAGCAGAGCAGCGAGAGGGGGTTCTGGTTCATCTTTGATATCCATCACTAGCTATTCAGGGGCTCGTTGTCTTCTTAAAGCATAGCAAAACTATTTCTTTGCTAATTATGATACGCAAAGGAAGATAGATCCCTTGAACAAAATATTACAGATGCTTTCGCGAATCCTAGAGATAGTTGGCTAGAAAATAGCAGGAGGATACCATTATCAGCACTGCTCTAATTAATTCAGCCCGCAATGGACTTTTACAAACGGAGTTTGCCCGAATCTCAGCTGATGCCATCTCGAGGTTTAGTTAGTCCGAAAGCTCAAAGTGGCTCCATCGCATTCTACTGTACATTACGGGACGAGGATCCTTCGGGAGGTGCAGCTATACTGGTTATCAGAGACTTACCCTTGACCTGAATACCACATAACTCTTGTAAGAGATAGAGCAATAGCTTCGTCACACAGAGTGCCATTCATGCTACAGAGAGAGAGAAAAGCAAGGATATACGGATACAGTACGTGGTGACAGGCAGGTGAAGCAATTGCCGACTACCCCACAATCCCAGGATGTCAATGCTCACTAATAGCCGACTTCGGTCAACTGAAATCCTCTTCTTCATTGGTCGCTGATTGAAACGCTTGCCTGTCTTGGGAAACTTCCATCGATCCGAGATATGCTACCACGTGGTCGTCCGCAAAAAGATGGGTCCTCTATACCGTCCCGATGACGGACCTCGTTAGTTGTTTGCTCATTTTGGATCGTACAAGCAGATGTATCGAAGATGTGTTAAGAAAGCTCGGTGTGTGACCGAGCACCTCTGCTAGGTTTCGGGACATACAGGCTAGTAAGCCAAGAACGCGGAGAAGGTTCCCGGACACTCAAGGACCTGGGGGAGTTTCCGGGGAATCTGGGGAAGTGTTCGCCTCAAGCGCTACTTGGCCAGGGCCGCATACATGACACACGGATAACACAACTACGTATATAGCAAGGTGTGGCAAGTCATAGGCTCCTGAACCACTTGGCTGTCGACTTTGCCACATCATCGGCCATGGATGGATGTGGTGAAATGAAAAAAAGAAATTTTGTAGTACGTACCTGTTCATCCAAAGCTATGGCAGCGCTCTCAAGCACACTGGCTTCTGTTTCTCTGAGCTTTTGAGCCAGTTGCAGGCGGCCATCTCTGATCTGTCCGGCCCGGCGTAATGGCTCAAGTTCATCATGGGAAATCTCGGAAGAGAGCTGCATGAGATGATGGGTTACGACTTCGTGTAACACCGAAACAGCTCGAAGCCTAAAGATTTGACACAGGGGATGGTTCTTGATGAGATCTTCACAATCATTCGCTCGAGCCGTGGCATCTTCTTCCTGCCAGAAGAGCCTTAGCTCCCGGTCTCCGTTTGTTCCTTGGAGGACCCTGAACTCTATGCCATCCTCCTCATTCAGACACATCAAGTAGACGAAAGGACATTGCCAGCTTATTTCCCCATCTGATCGAGATAGCTTAAGAGCTGGCAAACCTCGAAAAATGTGGAGCTTCGCTTTTCCTAATGGATCATCGGCCAAAGACTCCAATGGTAGGGTCAGTTCCTCTACAGTGGACTCGGTGTCAATAAATCCATAGTTGAAAATCATTTCTGCGGGTGACTTTTCCCCATAGGATATATTCACTTCGTCTCCAATGGACATTTCCATACCAGGTCGAGAAAGTAAGACAATGTTGTGATCATCGTCTTCGTCATAGTAGGCAGTTTGGGAGTGCGCGTGGTTGGCCATGTCAAGGACAGGAACCATCGCATGCCCAGATCTCGGTAGTTCCAGACACCGAGATCTGTACCAAGCGTCAACTAATATCCAATCATCAAAAGTCACCGCTTCCGTGTTCCAGAAGAACGAGTTCCAAAACGGAAGAGCTGATGATCTTTCGATGAGGTCACCAAACTCCTTGTTCAGAGCCGATAGCTTAGCGTCCAGTGCAGCCTACAGTACAGTTAGAATCCTCTTGTTCCGTTGCGGGGAAATCCCTCTTCTAGCAAAGAGCCCGCGGCTCCGCAACCCTCGGGTATGGTCATGCTCGCGTGTCTGTGGGAACAAATACCTCTAGCGAAGTGCCCCGGAGCAGAGCTCGCTCAAGTTCCGACCACATTGTTGGGACTGGGATATCACGAGGCAGAAACTTCAGGTACTCTGTCCATGGTGTTGGCACAAGGTCTCTTGGGCTCAAAATATCTCGGCTGGAGAGAACTAGATGTGCCAAGAGATACATCATAATATCTGCCCGGGTCGACTTTGAGGAGGAACAGTCAGCGGTTGTTAGTGCACTCTCCGAGACTAGGGCTGCTACTGTATTGGAGAATAGATGTCTTGTGGTCTAGCGACATACCTGATGTCCTGCGGAGTCCAGCAGTTGACGAAAGTTTTGGTCGACCTTGGCATACTCTTCGATGGAAGCGGTTGAAAGGATCAAGTCATGAGGAACCTGTAGTATCTTTCTTGGGTGGTTGCTGGCACGACCATGAGTCTCTACCCTAGCTCTTTCGCCCTTTTCCCCATCTGAATTGCAAACTTGGCCCTCTGTTCCTGGCGTGTCCTTCTCTCCCTCAAGTCCCCGTGTTTCTACACTTGCTGTCAGGTTGTTGGTGGCCACTAAGCCAATTCCTTTTCCATTCGTCTCTTGCAATTTGGCGTTGGTAAATTCCACATCATTCAAGCGTGCCCAGGTTGGGAAAATGTCGATTGGCAACGTTGATTTGGAAACCATGGTCCGAAAAAGTGAGCCTGGGATAAGTTTAGGTAGGAAAAGACAAAGGTTCTCGGGCTTTGTGAACAAGAGAATGTTGGTTAATACGCTTGCCACAACCTACACTAAGCGTGAGGCAAATGTAAAGGTTCAGACAAACATCCAATACCCGGGCTATTACCACCGACCACAGAAACTAGACCCACTTCAGCCTCTTTTGGCCGAGACCTAATTTTGCGCCGAGGAGGCTTCATATGATGAGACTGGAGTCACGTACACTCATATCGACGGTAGAGTCTTTCCGCCATTTTGACAACATACCTAGATAAGGACCAATCAGTACATCAGTATTCTGCCGTTGCTTTGTCATAGACAAATTCCACGTCAGTATATTTTGTCTTGGACTCCGATCACGAAAGGAAGCCCTGGTCTTTTGTATTAGGGCTGAATCTAGCGACTTTAACCTCAGTCGAGCCTCTATCAAGTCCTTGGACTGAGCAAAACGCTTCTTTGTTATGCCTCGCGATCCCCTCATCGGCCTCGTGGGAAAGCCCTCGGCTGGTAAGAGCTCTACGCTTAACAGCTTGACTGATGCTACGTCTAAAGTTGGTTGGTAGAAAAACCCTGGCCAAAACTGCTGGAACTTGGCGCTGATCGGAAATGAAATAGGCAATTTCCCGTATGCTTCACCCTTGTCTTATACTACACTGCATCTCGGAGCCTGTAACCCTGAAAGCTCGTGGTTGTTACGAGAGCTGACCTTTCTATCCGTAGGTTCACCACAATTGATCCCCAGCGTGCAATCGGCTATCTTCAGATCGAGTGTGCTTGTGCCCGGTATAACGTCTCAGACAGATGCAAACCCAATTATGGAGCTTGCGTCGAGGGCCGTCGTTCCGTACCTATTGAGCTTCTCGACGTTGCTGGTCTCGTCCCCGGTGCCCATGAAGGCCGAGGTCTGGGGAACAAGTTTCTCGATGACTTACGACATGCCGATGCTCTGATTCATGTTGTCGATGCTTCGGGTACTGTCGATGCCGAAGGAAAGGAGACAAGAGGCTATGATCCTTCCGTGGACATTGCTTGGCTACGAAGCGAAATCGTAGCTTGGGTTCTCGGCAATCTTATGCAACGATGGGGATCTATCCGACGAAGGCACCAGGCTATCAAGGCAACTGCTACAGAAACACTGCAAGCACAGTTCTCCGGTTACGGTGCAACATCCACTATTGTGAACCGTTCTCTTGATCGCTGCGGTATCAAGGAACCTCTAGAGGATTGGTCCAATGAGACAGTAGAGCTGGTCGTCAATGCCTTCATTGATGAGAAGTTTCCTACGGTCATCGCACTCAACAAAATCGATCACCCAGACGCTGATAAAAACATCTCCAAAATTGCCAAGCAGCAAGACCCTAATACTATTGTGTTATGTTCAGCCATCTCAGAAATCTTCCTGCGAAAGATGGCTAAACAGGGCTATATCAAGTATGTCGAAGGCAGCGAATTTATTGACACCAAGGAGGATCTTATAGAGCAAGGCGACCCGACCGGCGGCGGCCTCAAAGATCTCGATGAGAAAAATCGCAATCGAATCGAGAATCTCAAGGACATGGTGCTTTACCGCTTTGGATCTACCGGTGTCGTTCAAGTCCTTTCCAAGGCCGCTGAGCTCCTTGGTCTGGTGCCCGTTTTCCCCGTTCGGAATACTTCCACCTTCAGTTCTGGTGCATCGGACTCCAAGTTTGTTTTCCGCGACTGTGTTCTTGTCAAGAAAGGCAGCACGGTTGGTGATGTGGCTCGCAAAGTGATGGGAGATGCACCCATCGCCTTTGTCGAGGGGGCTGGAAATATCCGAGTATCTGAAGACGATTTTGTCGCCGTGGGCAAGAATGATGTATGCGGTAATCCTCCATTTTACAAACCTCATGCTAACGGAGCACGTTCAGGTTCTATCATTCAAGGTCGGCAGAGCTTGAACTACAAATATCGTTGGTTGAGATATTCTAGCTATCATTGCTGTCTTCAGAATGCATATTTGTACGGCAGGCGTTGGGATTGTTGTTCTTAGACCGGGGTATGAAATGTCCGCACAGAAGTCTTTGGGCTGATATCGAAGGAGGAAACGATATGCTTGATATAACGCATTCGGAAGAGAATTAATTGATAGTATATCACTTGATTTGTCTCATGTTATCCTGTCTACAATACTCCATGGGGCCTTGAGGGGCTGACAGCCATGAATGGCAAGCCCGCGATGCGAGGCCATCCACCTCCACATCAAATCCGCGAGTGTATCTTATATGGCAAAGACAAAGTTACATTCTTAATGATGCCTTACAAGGGACCAATTGAGACTAACCATCTATCTTCAGTGGCCATTCCCTTGGCCTGTCACCCCATATAAGCTCTACTCCATGCATGTCCGTCATTTTGCGAAGTTTGTCTCCCCATTCTCCATGAATTGTTTTCTGGTAAATCCGTTGTATGCGGGTAACCTTGAGTATCGCTTCGATCATAATGCACAACTCGCGAGCCTCATAATGCGACGAGTTGATTTCAAGAACCTCGAGGTTAGGGAAGCTGGCTAGAAAATTCGGCAAATACATCTCGTCGATGGTCTTGGGATATGAGCGGAATCGGAATTCTGAAAGCCCGATAGACCTGATAGCCGGCTCTCCACGCAACCAGGCATGATCTTGGATGTGTTTGGTACTGCCAGATCCTTCAAGAACGTCTTGGGGATCAAGGGGAAAGGCAAGGTCGAGAGTATGGAGCTTGTGCGAAGTGAGGGTATCAAGAAGCACTTTTTGCAGTTTCAATGGTGGTACCATTGCGCGCCGGAGACGTAATGACCGGAGATCTGAATACTGGCAGTTCTTGTCATACCCATCGGTGGCTAGCATTTCGGGCTCTCGATTCAGTATCTCGGACAACATGATCAAGCCAAGGGGTCCCTCATCATCAGGTTTCCATCGAAAGTCAAAATCAATATATTGTAGCGTGCGGCCTCCACGTAGCGAAGTTAGTTGCTGGATTGTTTGCCCAGTGTTCAGGTCAGAATCGTTGGGTCCGTGTACTGTAACTGCTTTGAGTTCTGGCCAAAATCCATCAAGTTTAACATCTGCAGGAAGTTCCCCAGAAAGTTGAACGTCTTTCAGATATAGTTGCTGCATGCGTGGCGTCTTTGAGGCCAGATGCCACTGCACTCAGTCAGTTAGGCGCTCAATTTTTCAGAGAATAGAATCACTTACCATACGCAGTCTGAAAGGGCTCGGCCTTCGAGGCTCTTCAAGCCGCATGTACTGAAGGTTAGGTAAGTGTGGAAAGATGGTCTGAATTGATGAGTCGATTTGGGGGAAGCCGTCAATGTGTAGAGTTTGCAAGCTCTCGTGGGCATGTTGTAAGAGAGATACCATGATATGGGGTTTCGTGATGATTATATCTTGCAGAATGATATGCTTCAGCTTTTTAAGTATACCATTTGCTTCCGGTATACTTAGGTCTTCTTCGGTAGAACCCCTCAATTCAAGATGCTCAAGGTTCTTTGACCCTTGTAATAGGGCAACTAATTTGTGCTGGGTGAGTCTGAAGCGAGATATGTCCTCGACAATGATCTGTCGGACGTCGTTTCCGGAAAAAGAAATCAATTTCTTGAGTGACTTCACGCCAGGTGGCCGGTCATAGGCAAGTTTCTCTCTAAAGAACAAGGTACGCCACAGCCGCTCATTGCCATGACTAGTAAGGTACTGCCTCCATTCTTTGGAGACACCAGTACTTTGGACGAGAGACCCAAAATCAAGGTAGTGGAAGATACGCTGAACAATCTCCTGCGGGTTTCTTAAAGGGTCTTGGCGATAGAACCGTATGTGCAAGGGTTGTCGTGCGGCTCGGAGTTTCTACCACCAAGTGAGTAAAAGATCCATTCACAGTCGCATAAATAAATAGCTCCGTACCTGAAACCTGGGCGATTCAGCAAGACGGTGTTTATTTCCCACTTCTATGCCAGCAGTGTATACTTTCCATGCGAATTCATATTTCTTTTGGAGGCGCGATATTTTGCCCAGTCGTAAATACCCCTGAACATGTAAGTATACGGCTGAAAGGTGTTTGGTGGGGAGGCTCAAACATCTGGAAGCCGTGGTGCAAGCTCTAGTATCCATTCGGCGTCCTTTTGAGCTCTCTCAAGCTCCTTCATCTCTTCAAATGTTGCGGCACGGTAGTCGAGGGCTTGTATGTGTAGCTTATTATCGCATTTGCTAAACGTCCTGCGCACCGTGCAGGTACAGGTATACATGGCCTCGTAGAAGATGGAGCCGCCCTCAGAAGCGACCTTCTCGAAGTTTTTGCAGCTACATCGTGGTCGTTTCTCTTGTCGAGTACAAACGCAGAGTTGCATTGCCTTGGTGCGAATGGTCAGTAACTTAGCAGGCAGGCTGTGCACTATTGTCCTCGTACTTTGGTGAATTGCTTAAGAGCGGGTTTGTATTGCTTGGCGCCGTACAATTGGCGGCCTTCAGCAATAGCTGACTCTTGAGTTCCGGAGGCCATTACTAGTCGCGCTCAATGTGTTCTGGTTTATGTCGCTGATAGATGGTTGCCTCATTTCAGCTATAATAGGATGACCTTGTTTCCTTATTAGCGTTGAGACAAGAGCTTGGGCAACACATTTATATGTGAATCGATCGCTTCCCAAGTGGCGAGATCGGGTCGAAAGGCCGCCCAAAGAACCGTGTCGACATTTTATCTGTGAATTTGCGAACGGAAGCTTTGAGGTTGTCTCACCTGTGGAGTTGTTTAAGATCGTCAAGGGACCAGCGCTTGTGTACGCCCAGTACGACAACTAAGGCAGCAAAGGTCAACCGTGCTCAGTTTAAACGCCACTGATGCTGTAACTTCAGGTCACATCGATACCACGGTCGAACATAAGTGATTTCCGTTACTCTGGCGTCGTTCCCTCGGCTGCCTGGAGGGGTAGGTGTATGTATTGGTTGTTGAAGCTTTCCCCAGACGACGCGTTTCCCAAAACTTCACTTTGATTTTTAGCTACCCTATATGCTTTGTGTCTGGTCTCGGAACAAGTTCAGCAGCTGAACTACTCTGCCTTACATAAAGCAATAAGACAGTAAATTGCCCCATACCGGTTCAATATAAGCCAGCAGTAACATCTTGGTTGAAAAAATGAACAGCAGCAATCTCATTGCCATCTGATGGATGTAGGTAGTCAACCTTAGGCGTGGTTGGGGCCACAGTCTGTACCGTTTCCAACACAGGGATATAACCAGATCCTGGTTAATAATGCAACATGCCTAGCTATTTAGATTAAGTGCAACGGTCAGCACTAGCCGCAGGGGAATATGAATTTCTTGCCTTTCCCGGGAGTCGCGAGCCAGCTGTGTTGTCCTTTTACACCCCATAAATTCCCGCGATCAGGTGAAAACGGGCATACAACACCAGCAGTACATGCAAATAGCAGGACTTGCGGGCACTGACAGGCTAAAAAAAAGACAGTGGCCCGTTTGTGAGAGAGATGATACTATTGATAGAATAAAGGCCGAGTATTTGGTTGATTTTCAGTGGCAATGCAACATGCTAAGTCTAGTTATCATCTAGAGTTGATCACAAAGAGCTGAAAATCTGATGATCAACTACCTAGACATATGGAGTGCATAAGATGTCAAGGTACACCAATGGTAGATTCCCCCAATAGCCTGCGGCTTAAGCTGTATTGCAACACGATGTTGACAACTCACGGTCAAAAACTGTACCCATACCCAACTTGCCACCAGACGAGCGTATACGAAGCCATGCTGCATGGTGGCTTTTGATGGGGATCCCATTTTATTGACTCGGCAATCTCTAATCAAAGGAGCCGAATGGTGGCCGGAATGAATCCTCTGACACCGTTGCTAATCCAACATTCTTCGCCATCAATCAAAGATTTGGAATCGATAACTTGCTCAGAAGCGAGTCCTCTGGTCTTGAATCAGCATCGAGACCCTTATTGTTCATTGACTGACAGGGGGACATACCGTTCTATTGCCCAACGTCTAGAGGTTCCATCTTGGCCGCCATTCCCTTCCTCCCAGCTGAACTGGGATGCAACGGGTGGTGTAACCCACTGACCGGCCCTCCAGAAATAGGGCGTAGTAAATGTCCCTTCCATCACAGAACCGTCGTCTTGGCTTACTATCAAAACCTCTACGGGATCTGCATAGCTAATGCCAGCGCGCTGTCGGGCTGCGTCGTACATGGTCCTCTTCGTAGTTTTGAAATGAGTATACTCGGACCTCGTCGTTGAAACCTGATCCAAGAGAACCGTATAGGCAGAACCCTTCTGTGGTTCGCTTTCCAGTGAAGGACGAAATGGGTCTGGAAGCCGAGCTGGTAGGAGGTTATGTATGGGAACCTCGGGTGTGCTGGAGTGCTCGATTCTGATGTCGCCTTGATGAGACACGACTATTTTAAGTTTTAAAGGTGTTGGATAAGATGGTCCTACAGCGTTTGTAATGAGTTGAGCCAGATATAACAGTCCATCGTCACCGGATAGTTGATCTGCTGTAGACTGCCACCCCCAATGTGTCGCTGCCTTGAGGAGCCGATCGCGATGAAAGTCGAGCATGTACAGAGGGGAGTTGTTCTTAAAATTCCAGCTCTCGCCAGCGCATCCCCGACTTTTCAGCTGTGCAAGTTTAGCGTCATACCTCATAGAGGTGAAAATGGAGAAGTCGTCAGACATTTTTCTCAGTGCATGTTTTGGAGTTTGTTGGATATGACACTCAAGTTTTGCAAGGAAGTTGTCCTGGGTTGCATGGCCAAAGTTGTAACATTAGACCTAGAGGTGAGGAAGTAGGGCAGAATTAGTAATATGGAATCCATATTGAGCAGAAACAGCACAGCACAGCGAGCGAGGTTTCTGGTGACTATCAACACCTCCCATCTTCATGATGAGATGTCGAATTGATTGCCTTTAGATGCAGGAGCCGCTTTCTCCAGGGCTGAGCTGGGGAATTAGGCACAAGGCTTTGTCAATGTACCAGAGCCAATCATGCATGATATGGATGTTGCATATCCCAAATTTTGGAGGGACTGTTCTGACAAGACTTGTATTCAAGAGTCAAGCATTATCCATTCTACCATGCCTGCCTAGGTACCTAAGCATGCATGTGTATATTTCTCCTCCAGCCTTCTATCGTGAAAGGACTTTCAAGATCGATCTCATGTAGGAGAGTGCCGAATCATGTAAGAATCCCCGCAACATGTCACCTCATAATTCGCAGAAATCGGCAGACTGCCAACCATCAAAATCATGACAGGGGTCGTGGGCAGAACAGAACCATTGGGCCAGTCTGTTAACCACCAGGGATTCCAGTAAACACATCCGACTTGTATCACGAATCTCAAGTCATTATACTCCGTAAGGTACCTACCACAGTACTACTAACCTATAATAGGTACTACCTTAAGTACCTTAGTACCTTAGGTAAGGTACCTATCTTAGTAGTTTGTAGTTCGCCAAAGGATAAGGCAAGAGGTGCCTAGCTGAGTCTATAAGGTAGGTACCTACTGAGACCAGCCCGCCATCCAAGTGCCTCAGGCATGAGGGTAGAAGCACGTCACCAAACACATAGCGTCACTCAGGTCCGGGCACCCATATACAAATTCACTAAAGTCGGTGCTGATCGGAAAAACTTTCAGTGGACCCGGCTCGCGAGCCTCCACTGTTCGCGCCAAATTTCAAACAGAGCCGTCAGCTTTTTCTGCGCGTGCCCAGCCCAGCCCGCCGAAGCTACCAACTGTGATCTGGTTCTGGTTCTGTGATACTGCTCCGGTCCGCGCCCATACATCATCGGCTTCCCGACTCTCTTCAATCCCGCATCGACGGCTTCACTTCTATTCTCGCCCCCCGCTACGCCGATCCCTTTCAATAACACATAGACTTCGCAATGTCGGGTCCAATTCCGTCAATGGCTCCAGGCCAGCCAACCTACGTACCTGTCGACTCTTCCTCTGGCCTCTGGGAGCGGTTAACACATTGGGCCTCTGAGAACAAGACTGTCGTCTACACCATTGCAGGTGTTGGTATTGCTGTGACAGGTGCCGGTGTTATTTACTACCTCAATGATAACGTATGTGTCATTACCACTGTCTCGATTTTGATGATGTCGGATATTTTTGCGGGCACCTTGCGGCTCTGTATCGGATACTACTGCACTAATAATTAACAAACATTGACTAACCTCCAATTCGAAACTGCAGAGCGGCAAAGACACAACACCAAAGTTGAGCAAGAAGGAGAGGAGAAAGCGAAAGGAAGCCGATCGCAAAGCTGATAAGGAAGCACCCTCAAGTGGCCCCTCTCAACCCAACCCTGCTTCTGCCGAGAGCGAGCCCGAGCTGCCCGAGGTCGATGAAGAAACTGTCTCTGGCCTCACCCAAGAACAGCGTGAAGAGTATGCCGCCAAGCTGAAACAGGCTGGTAACAAGGCCTATGGCGATAAGTCATACAACAAGGCTATCGACCTCTACTCTAAAGCCATTCTCTGCAAGGCCGACCCTGTCTTCTACTCCAACCGGGCAGCCTGCCACAGCGCGATGAGCGAATGGGACCAGGTAATCGAAGACACCACTGCCGCTATCAACATGGATCCCGATTATGTGAAGGCCATCAACCGCCGTGCTACTGCCTACGAGCACCAGAAGAAGTACTCCGAGGCCCTCCTCGATTTCACGGCCTCATGTATCATTGACAACTTCAAGAGCGAGTCTACGGCCCAGGCTGTCGAGAGACTTCTCAAGACTTTCGCCGAGCAAAAGGCCAAGGAGATGATGGCTTCTCGACCACCTAAGCTGCCCAGCCCCATCTTTGTCGGCAACTACCTTCAAAGCTTCCGTCCTAAGCCTCGCCCCGAAGGCCTTGAGGACTCGGAAGAATTGGACCCTGATACTGGCAAGGGACAAGTGCAGATTGGGCTCCAAGCTTTGGATAAGAAGACTGGCGATGGCTATGAAGAGGCCCGCCAGGCTTTCGAGAAGGCTCTAGAGCTCGGCGATCTGGGTGAGCACGAAGCGCTTGCTTATAACATGAGGGGTACATTCCGGACCTTGCTAGGCAACCATGCCGAAGCAACACAGGATTTCGACAAGAGCATCGAGCTCGACCCCTCTATGACACAGAGCTATATCAAGCGTGCCAGTATCAGCTTGGAGCTGGGTGAGCCTGACAAGGCTGAGGCTGAGTTTGCCAAGGCTCTCGAGCAGGATAAGAACGACCCCGATGTCTACTACCACCGCGCTCAGGCCCATTTCATCAAAGGAGACCTTGCCGATGCTCAGAAAGATTACCAGAAATCAATCGACCTTGATAAAGACTTTATCTTCTCTCATATCCAACTCGGTGTCACCCAGTACAAGATGGGCTCAATCGCTTCGTCCATGGCTACTTTCCGACGGTGCATTAAGAACTTCCCTAAGGTACCTGATGTCTACAACTACTACGGAGAATTGCTCCTCGACCAGGGTAACTTCTCTGAAGCTGTCGAGAAGTTCGACACGGCCATGGAGATGGAAAAGCAGACCAAGCCCATGTCAATGAACGTCTTACCCTTGATTAACAAAGCTCTGGCCCTGTTCCAGTGGAAGCAAGACTTTAAGGAAGCCGAGGCTCTTTGCCAAAAGGCCCTTATTAGTAAGTACTCTCTTACACAATGTAGCCAAGTGTTATCCTAACAATAACCCAGTCGACCCGGAGTGCGATATCGCCGTCGCTACCATGGCTCAGCTCCTCCTTCAACAGAACAACGTTCCTGCTGCTCTCAAGTATTTCGAGCGCGCGGCCGAGCTCGCTCGAACTGAGGGGGAGATTGTCAACGCCTTATCATATGCTGAGGCAACCAGAACACAAGTTCAAGTCACAGAGAAGTACCCAAAGTTGGCAGCCAAATTGGCAGGTGGCGCTGGACCCGGTGGTCTTCGTATGGGTCCCCAATAAATGTTGTACGAGAAATAAACACCAATCGATGAATGGCCGAGGCGTGTAAAGTGTACGAATTAGGAGCAGACGAGAAAAAGGATGGCGTTGATTTAGGATGGGACGCGGGACATAACCACACTCAGTCCACCGAGAGAGCTTACCCAGCTGCTTCCTCACCAGCAAGTGAGGTCCAATGCTCTGCAGTTGGGAACTATAATGCACACAGCCGAACCCAATTGTACCTGTATTTAATAAGTGCTTCTCTTGTTCTACTTAAACATACTGGGATTTTTTGAGGATGGACGCAGGGCAGGTACTCAGCAGGCTTGGACATCGTTGCACCAGTGCATTGGAGGAAGAAAATGAGTCGTATTTTTGTCGTCACGCCCTGTCCGATGACTTGTTTGTGAATCTGGTACTCAAAATCACTATGTAGACCGATATGATTGAACAGCCTACAAAGGCATGACATTAATACCATGGATTCTCTACTCCAATAGCCTTAAGCACTCCATGACGTTTTCTGGATCGTGTTTCAACATACATAAATACAATAATGGCGATACTCCTCTCATCTGTCTGCCTCTCCTCTCATCTGTCTGCCTCTCCTCTCATCTGTCTGCCTCTCCTCTCATCTGTGTCTGCCTCTCCTCTATCTGTCTGCCTCTCCTCTTGTGATTGGAGACGTACCAGTAATCGTACAAGAGAAGCAAAAATGATGGAACGCCAGCAGACAAAAACAAAGCAAAAACCATCTGAGCATAAAAGCCCACATGGATCCAGGTTTCTCATTAATGGTCAGGGTGAGCTCAACTCTCTCCACCCTGACCCCAACAATAAGCCCTTAACGCTTCAGCGCTAAAGGGAAGAAGAATGATTAAATACGAGAGGCGGTATACAGATTGAAGACGTTGGCATCCTCTGGTCTTGTGGGTAAAAACGGAAACTCAAATGCGTCGTCGAGATATCTATGAAGGGAAAATCGAGAACAAACAATAAGCAGAGCATCAGCATCATAACAGCGGCAATGGAGTCTTGAGATGATCGGCCAGTCGTTTTCTAGTTTTTGTTGGCCACAGACACACCAACACCGACGCCCACAGCAATAGCGATGATGATGAGCAGGACGACGAGGGCACACCACCACTTGAGCTTGCGACGGTTGGCGGCGTGCTTCTTGGCCACCTCGACTTGCTCATTGCCCTTCTCCATGTGATCGACAGTGTTGATCGCGTTAGTTTCAGCGGCCTGGATGACCGGCTCTTGCTGCTCGACAATGGTGGCGAGCTCCTGGTAGAGGATGGCAAGCTCGGAAAGAGTCTGCTCAATACGCTGGAGTTCACTGTGACGAGCGCGAACATTACCAAGCACGGAGCTTGCATGACCGGTACGATTTGTTCGTAGCTGAGTTTCTCATTAGCCATGCTGCCCGTGAAAGTAGTTGGCCGCAGCTGGGGGGGGGTTACTTACAGCAGTCTGGAACACACCCTCGTTGCCCCAGTCGGCGTTGGCGGCTTCTTGAACCTCTTGCTCGGAAGCATCGGGGTTGACGATACGGTATTGACGAGCAATCTGGTCGCGATAGCGCTGCTGGTAATCCCGCTCGATGCTCTGGTACTTGTCTAGCTCTGACTTAAAGAAGGTCTTGAGGGACTGCAGCTGGGTGTTCTTTGTGGTACGGGAGCTGTCATTCGTCTTTGCGAGATCGCGCTCGAGTCCCTTGATGCCGTCCTTGATAGCAGTGTTTCGGATCTGGGTCTGAGAAACATACTGCTCGAGGTCATGGTTGGCGGACCCATCGGTACTGCTGAGGGTGCGTTGGTGGAGCTGGCCGATGTAGTCGACGTCGTTAGTCAGACCCTTGATTTCATCGCGGAGTTTCTGCACGCGATTCAGGAATTCTTGTTGAGAAAGACTTGAGCTAGTAGCTGTAGTCTGATGCGAATAATCCTGCATTTCATATTGGTCATTACCATGGGCTGGCGCGTCTTGGGCATAAGGATTGGCCTGGAAATCGAAGAATCGGGTCAGCATGATTGTGGTCAGTTCACGGGGGCAGGGGATAACAAGGCTGCGCGTACCTGGCCATAGCCATAGGGGTTATCCTGAGCAGAGCCCTGCTGGTAAGGGTTCTGATTGTACTGATCGTAGGACATGGTGATCAAATATACTCGAACAAGGAAGCAATGGCGGGGGATGGATGGTGATGATGAGAGGAGCAAAAAGCACTAATAAAAGGCCGATGCTGGTGGTGAGAAATGATGAGATGAAGCTACTCGACCGAGCTTTGGTTTGTCTTGGCCTTAAGATCAACGTGGATTGGACAATATGGGCCGGGGCCGAGCACCAGAACGTCGAGGCGCCTGTGGACTTCTTTGGGGTTTGGTGGATTTTGAGCACGGGTCCTCCACTTCAGTGGACGGGTACGAGCGTGACGTAGGTGCCCCGGCAGGTTTTTGCTCCTGAAAAAGCTTGATCTTTTTTGGTTGAACAGGCTCGAGAGAAATGAGTAAACAAAAAGCGGTCTTGCTTATTGAGATCGCCTACTTGATCAATACTGATGTGGCAACTAGACATCAGATATCTGGCAGAATGAATCAGTCAAGTTCAAGTTTTAATTGCTGACCGAGAGGGAATTCATTCGGCTTATGTATGAAGGTCCTAAAACTGAATCCCCGGCAGTATCGGGATCTACCTAGAATCGTTAGATGCCTGCGTACGCAAGTGGCGGGTGTTCATCGGAACCAAACATGGAAAAGAAACCATGGGTAAGTTTCCAGAAATACACAAACCCAGCTCAAGGGTCTCTGATCTTGTCGGTGACCCTCTCTCCGCCACCCAGCGAATACCACTCGTCAGCCATTGAGGCTATGGCTATGTACAAACTGCGAATGCGAGTCCCTAACTGCCCACTGAGGCTGAGCATTGATCTCCCTTGTCCGCCGGACCTAAAAATCGGTGGACAGGACTATGATGAACCAGGCCACTCAACACATTGATGAAGCATTACCAAGCAATTTTATACCTTTTCTAACTCACAAAGAAAGGTTAATGTTATAGAAAATTATTAGTGTCCCGTTCTGAATCTTTCCCAATTTCCCCCAGGGTCAAGAAATGTTGGCTGAGCCGTTGAATGTTCCATTGACAGCGCCAAGACACAGCATTGGTTTCTATACATAGGTAGTAGATAATTTTGATGATAAATAGCCAACATGGCTCCAATTGACACTGCCGCGGGCCAATAAACAGAACTGCATCGTTTCATGGGGATTTCACCTCCGCAGGACCCAGCCTTTCTCACCTGAGTGCTGATGCTGGTCACCATAAACCAATAGACATCTGCCACTGTTAGTAGCCGGAGTCAGTTCTTCCAATGCTACAGTTGCCATCTTCTCAGGGCCACCGCCTCATAATTTTGTATCGAAAAACCCCAAAACGCCAATATCTTTTACGGGTTTTATGTGATCATGTGTCATCCCTGATCACAATATGCTCCAACTCAATAAGTTACCTGGATCATGTGATGAGCCGAAGTGCAGAGGCTGCCTAGGTCTTGCGATTCGAAGCGTTTCCATTTCGATCGGGCTGGAGGTGACCATGGTAGGGCATCTCCGATAGGATCGAATGCTTATGGGAAGTGTGTGCCGTCCTCATAAATAGTTCTTCTTCTTGGCGGTTCGTGTGTATTGTGTGAGGTGCCATTCGACGTCGCCGTCCTTGTTGTCAAGCGTGCCGCTTCGAATTTCGAATACCCTCATTGTCATCCGTGGCCCAACTTCGGCCAGCTCGACGCTGTCGTATCCTGTCCGCACGAAAACATGATGCCTGACTTCAATGCTGTCCTCAATGTTCTTGAATGTGACGACTCGGTTGCCGACCTTGTTTTTGCTCGTGATGGCTTCCTTGGGAGGAAAGACATGTTTCAGTACTTTCACTACACGCTCACCTAAGCGACTTGTAAAGCCATCGAAGATGAGGTGAGGATACGATTCGCTCACTGTTCCTCGAACGCTCCCAGGAATATCGTGGCGTAAAACGACGTTGTGAAGAGAGAATGAAACAGTTGGACCGTGCGGAAAATGCGACAATGTCAAAGCAGTTGGAGTGCCTCGATGTTCGTGAAGAAGGACGAGGTCGGAGAGGCCTGCTGACTGAGCGGAGCGTACTAGATCGGGCAGGATGAGGTTTCCGCGATTGAGGCGCACGGCAGTAGGGAGTAGAAGTCTGATCTCCTTAGCGAACGCTGATAATCTAGCCGAGGGATCTCGTGAAGTCGTCACAAGAACGCGAGGGTCGACAATGCCTGAAAGCTGAGCGTACTCATCATCCAGGTCGAGCTGCTCGTTGGTGGTGAGATCAGGTCGCGATTCGTCATATTGGTAGTCTTTGCGAAGCGACTTATCGTTGGCAATTGAAGGATCCAAAGGCTTGCCAGAAGCCAAAGAAGATCTCAATTTGGCTCGTTTCTCGCTGATCTCAGCGTCCCGTAGAAGAAGAGCACGTCGATAGAGGTAATCGCGCCTTTGGCGTGCTTGTTTGCGCTATGCCAATAAAGTTAATATTCATAGAAAGAAAATATACAGTGCTGTTAGAACTTACAATCATTGTTTTGCCCGTCTGCCCGCTTTCACAAAGTGATGCTTGAGCTTTTGCAACACGTATAAAATTTCTAGGTTAGATACTAGGTACGCTACCACCCAAGAAGTCAGTAGCAAGAAAAAGTTCCTTATCGAAGCGGACATCCATTGATAACGAAAACCGCCTATCACGTGGGCGCAAAATGTCCCACCAACTGCACTTAGCAAGAGGGTCCAGCTGTTCACCTGGATATAATTGTTCAACAGAAGGCATAATTTCTTGACGCCAAACTTTGTGACGTGCGTTCTGTGACAATCCTTACTACTCGCCAGATCCGCCTAACTCCGAGTATATATCTCGCCGCCTGGCCATTCTTTGTACCGGCGCATTCGTTCCCGCGATGATGTGAGCCTTACCAGCGACTTGCAACTTCCAAATACTTTTACTATCCGATCCGAGCCACCGTGGGCCTCCCATAAGGATACTTCCCGGAAGAATAATAGCTCTAGGTAAGTCGCGCTCGCTATCTTGGCTGTCGAGGAAAGTATTAGACCTTGTCATCGCCCACTGCGTCACCGCCACCCTTTGCCCTGACGCGGGGCATTCAACTGCTAATAAGTCTTTGTGCAGAAAAACTCTACGAGCCACCAACAACTTAAACAAAACACCAACATGGAGGGAGCCTTCACCCATGTTGGGAATCATTTGATATCCGACTCCGCTGCTGCCATCAAAGCTGGAGCTGATGACCTTTCCACGATCGACCCTGACGAGAGCTTACTCTATGGCAAATATGGAGATCGTAATGGCCGCCGCCGAGCCGATGATGATGATAACCAGACCGAGGCTTTTGAAGAAGACGACAATGATAGTCTTAACAGTGTCCCGATCGACGGACTGACGGGACTCAAACTAAAAGGCAAGGATGAGGAGAAGGAACTGCCAGCCCATGCCTGCGCGTAGGTTTATCTATAGCCTTTGATATTTGGATCTGGCTGACATGATTTTAGTTATTGCGGTATTCACTCGCCCGGATGTGTTGTCAAATGTCTCACCTGCAACAAATGGTTCTGTAGTGCGAGAGGCAACGGTACCTCGACCCACATCGTGAATCATCTTGTTCGAGCTCGTCATAAAGAGGTTCAACTCCACCCTGAGTCTACGCTGGGTGATACTGTACTCGAGTGTTATAACTGCGGAACCAAAAATGCTTTTCTCCTAGGTTTTATTCCAGCAAAGTCCGATACTGTCGTTGTCCTCCTCTGCCGACAGCCTTGCGCCGCCAATACCTCTAACAAGGACATGAACTGGGACACATCACGATGGCAACCCCTCATCGAAGAACGAGCTTTTCTGCCTTGGCTTGTCGCGACCCCCTCCGACTCGGAACAGCTCCGAGCCCGCCACCTTACGCCCAATATGATTGCCAAATTGGAGGAGATGTGGAAGATTGAGCCTAAGGCGACAGTGGTTGATCTTGAGAAGGCAGCTAGTATTGATGACGACCCTCAACCTGTCTTGCTAAACTATGACGACCCTTATCACTACCAAAACATTTTTGGGCCTTTGGTCAAGATGGAATCCGACTACGACAAGAAACTAAAGGAAGCGCAATCAGAGGATGGGCTCCTCGTGCGCTGGGACTACGGTTTGAACAATAAGCATCTAGTCAGCTTCAACCTCCACAAAATCGAATCCGGAGATGTCAAGCTTGCTGTTGGTGATGAAATGCGCCTGCGTTACAAGGGCGAGCTACGGTCTCCGTGGGAAGGGGTTGGTTATGTCATCAAGATCCCGAATAACCAGTCTGACGAAGTCACCCTGGAGTTGCGCAAGACTGGAAACGAAAAGCTTGTGCCCACTGACTTATCCCACAACTTTTCAGCAGACTACGTTTGGAAAGCGACTTCCTACGACCGCATGCAGTTGGCTATGAAGACATTTGCTGTTGATGATATGAGTGTATCTGGTTACATTTTCCACACTTTGCTTGGCCATGAGGTCCAGCTACAGGTCATGAAGACAAACCTGCCTAAGAAGTGGTCTGCCCCTGGTCTCCCTGATCTCAATCCAAGTCAAGTTGGTGCCATCAAGGCAGTTCTTCAGAAGCCCTTGAGTTTGATTCAAGGTCCTCCTGGAACTGGCAAGACTGTCACATCGGCTACCATCATTTACCACTTAGCCAAGATGAGCGGGAACCAGGTCCTCGTATGTGCGCCTTCTAACGTCGCCGTCGACCAACTCTGCGAGCGTGTTCACCGTACAGGACTCAAGGTTGTTCGTCTCACAGCCAAATCTCGCGAGGATGTCGAATCATCTGTCAGCTTCTTAGCTCTTCATGAGCAGGTGCGCATGTCGGAACACAACAGCGAGCTTGTCAAACTCTCCCAGCTGAAGAACGAGCTTGGCGAGCTGTCCAGTCAGGATGAGAAGAAGTACAAACAGCTTACCAAGATCGCTGAACGAGATATTCTCAACAACGCTGACGTCGTCTGTTGCACATGCGTGGGAGCTGGCGACCCTCGTCTTTCGAAGATGAAGTTCCGAAATGTTCTGATTGATGAATCAACTCAGTCGGCGGAGCCTGAGTGCATGATCCCTCTTGTGCTTGGTTGTAAGCAGGTCGTCCTTGTTGGTGACCACAAGCAGCTTGGTCCTGTTATTATGAACAAGAAGGCGGCCAAGGCTGGCCTTAACCAATCGCTTTTCGAGCGCTTGGTCAACCTGAAATTATCGCCTATCAGGCTCAACATCCAATACCGAATGCACCCTTGCCTATCTGAGTTCCCTTCCAACATGTTCTATGATGGTAGTTTGCAGAACGGTGTCACTCATGAGAATCGCCTTCGAAAGGACGTCGACTTCCCTTGGCCGGTCGGAGAGATGCCCATGATGTTCTGGTCTAATCTGGGCCACGAGGAGATTTCTGCCTCTGGAACTTCATACCTCAATCGCACGGAAGCATCTAATGTTGAGAAGGCGGTCACTCGATTCTTTAAGGCCGGCGTTAAGCCCGCTGACATTGGTGTTATTACTCCATATGAAGGCCAGCGAAGCTATATCGTGACTACTATGCAGAATTCAGGAACCTACAAGAAGGAATACTATAAGGAAGTCGAGGTTGCATCAGTTGATGCATTCCAAGGCCGTGAGAAGGACTTTATTGTTCTATCTTGTGTTCGATCCAACGATAATCAGGGCATTGGGTTTTTGTCTGACCCTCGTCGTTTGAACGTGGCCTTGACTCGAGCCAAGTATGGCCTCGTCATTCTGGGCAATCCCAAAGTTCTCTCCAAACATGAGCTTTGGCATAATCTTCTTGTCCACTTCAAGGATCGCAAATGCTTTGTCGAAGGTCCATTGACCAATCTGCAGGCATGCTTGCTCCAGTTTAGCCGACCCAAGGTTAGCTATCGTCAAAAGAATCAGCAACCGCAGTTCGGAGCCGGTAGCTATTCCAATGGAGGACGCTTCAACCCCCCGCCATCTGGTCGAGACTTTGATGCAGGCTCCATGGTTTCCTACATCCCTGACGATGTGTCTTCCGTCCATGGCTCTGCATTTGGAGGTGCCTCTCTTAGCAGCGCCTTCCCTCCCATGTTCTCGAGCTTTACTCCTGATCAATGGCCTGGACTTCCCGGGGTCACTGCTCCAGGCCGAGGCGGGAAGAGCCGTGGACGTGCCACGGAAAGCATTGCAGGTGAGAGTGTGGCCAACTCTGAATATACGGATGCATCTTCCAGTGTCATCGGAGGTAAAGGGGTCGGCCAGGGCGGTGTCAGTCTTGGAGCGGGGCTCCACGACGCTGTCACAGGCATGCGGCCTGTCTCCTATAGCCAAAGTGATCGGCTCAAACAGTATGTTGAGAGCAGTGGACGCCTTGTTCCTGGAAATGGTTATGGACGACGCTTTGATGATGACGAGAAGAGTGTCAGCACTGCATTCCATAGTCAGATTGGAGGAGGCTACGACTGAAGGACAACATGAGTACTACGGGTAGATGATTCCAATTTTGCATCCCGAGGGCTCTGCTGCACGACTTGTCA